>JAVDBV010014803.1:4259-17226 GCA_032619315.1 Piper longum
ACCCCCCCCCCCCCCCCCCCTCTTTTACACTGATAAAGCTCCTGTAATCGAAAATCAGGATGAACAAGCGAAATTATAACTTTTGGCAGTGGTTCTGATCTTGCGCATCAGCTAAGTACTCAATATAGGAACTTCAAAGAAGTTGTGTAATTGGATCGATCTATCCTGAGAGACTGAAGCCAAATAGATAGTCTTATTATCATTAATGATTTCCAAAAATGTGAGCAGTTAATTGGAGGGCTTAAAAAGTCCATTTGATTTGGATGATTGTTCTTGGAAAAGTAGGCATTAGAGGTAATTACCCATGAACTTTTATCTAGTTTTACTAATATAGACTAACGGAAGATTATGTTGGGTTTGTCCTATGTTAATCATAGACACTATTATTGATTTTTATATAAGCTAATAGGAAAATTTTATTTTTTAAATTATTTTTTGGATTAAAAAGAGCATGTGACACTTGTTATAAAATTTTTTTTGCGGGCCTAATAGTACTATCAAAGCCAATGAGCCCAACAATAGTATCAAAGTTAGGTGAGCTTCAGTATTTGCCTACACCGATTCAATTGCGTTCCAATGGTATCAAAATTGGGGCTTTGGTGTTAGACTACACCAATTGAGTTCCGCTTAATAATTTAAGAAGATTTCTTTATCGATAAGTGGGGAATTTGTCGATGATATAGAGGTTTTGATGAAAAAAAATTATTAAACGATGATAGTTTTGTCTGATGTGTGAATAAAAAATTATTATATTTATGTCACGTTAGCAATGAATTATGTTGGTGACTTATATATAAGTTAACGAGAAAACCTTATTCTTTAAACTAACTTTTAAATTTAAAAAAACACTTAAGTCCTTTTAGGGGGGGCTTATATACAGTGCAAGGTGTTTCAACCATTATGTTCCTATTATAACTGTATTCATAACCATGGTTCTCACTTTTTGACCTCTATACTTGATATTTTGTATGAAGTATGAATCCGAAGAATTTATTTTCCACACATTCACACTTTTTACATATCGCCGTGCCAGTATTGACGACCGCAACAATTTTTCCTTTTTTTTCCTTGTAGTGAGGTTAATATTATCACTAATTTCAACATGTGAAACAATATCTATTAGCACAAACCCTCTTCCCCTTTGATAAGAAAAAACAATGCAACTTCATACCGAAGGCCGAACAAGATTAATCGACTTAAAAGCCGCTACATAAGAGGCCTAACAAGAATCCACATGCATGGACCAAAAGTTGATGATCTGAAAACCAACATGAAAAATTATATTAATCAACAAAATCAGAATTCAGAAACTAGAAACATGTATCCATACAAAGTATTGTTTCACAGTTTTTTTTGTCTTTTTGTTTTTTTTTATAAAAAAAGAAGCTGTTCTAACGAACAAGTTAGCTCCAAAACTGTTGTAACGAAGAACAAGCCAAATTATATGAATGCATCACCATCAAGGAAAAAATCAAAACTTTTACACCAGACTAATTATATAAGCCCTTCACCATCAAGAAAAAAATAAAAAACGTTTACTTTTGCCTTCCCTCCCATGGATCGTCTTCCACCTGATTCCAACCAGGTCGCCCCCGCCCCGCCGGCCACGGCCTCTGTCACCACCTGTTTACGAGCAAGTCCGGCAGTCCTCAAGAAAAGATTCGCCGTCCCAGCGACAGTGTTCTTGGTGGGTCGTATTGCTCATTTGTTCCCGGGCATTTGGGTTAAAGATTCGACTTCTTACCCATAGGTTGCACTATAAATCCTTCTCATTTTATTATCCCTGACGATGTACGAGGGAAAATGATTTCACAAACAAAAAAAATTTTCAGTACGAAATCAGGTAAAAACTGTCCCGTTGGGGCAGGGATAAATAGGAAATATTGAAATCCGCTGCTAGCGGACTTGTTATGGGGTGTTTGTCTGGAGAGGAGACGGGCCAGACACCCACATTTCTCCACGTCGGTTCATCAATATTGCCCGGTTCATCAATTGTCACATTGAATTCCACCCACGTCGCCCTACTTGGTTTCTCGTCTTCCTCATCGTCCAGCTCGTTCTTCTTTTCTTGTTAGTTGTATGGTTTTGGTTGTGTTCCATGATTCTCCCAACACCTTACTTTTTTCTCTCAATTTCGTGGGGCTCATGTAATTCTTGCATGCAGTTGGTTCTCGCATTTTTTGGTCTGTCTTCTCATGCATGATATGATTCGTCCCCACACTCAATTGTTTCGGGATTCATGCATGCAATTTTGGTTGCTGTGTGCATTTGTCCAACGTTCCAGAGTTCGTTGTTTGATAAAATTTTAGTTAAGCCTAGTTGATGACTCCTGCTTCCTTCGATTTTGTTCCTAATTGTCTGCTTTGGTCCATCTCGTGGGTGTCTGGTTTGATCTTGACACGTACATATTCCTACTCTGAATATGAACTAGAAAATTGGTGTATCTTGATCATTTGTTTGTAGTGATCCTTTCGGTGGATCCAAGAAGTGAATGTTATCAGTTTGGACATGGATGTAGTGACCTGTGCAATCAATCGGAAGAAGCGCATGCTAGCTTGGTTCAAGTATCTGCCCTTTTTCCTCTTCACATATTTGGATGTGGAGTACTGCATATGACTAATCTTCTACCTGGTACGCCATTTGATCATGTCATGATTTAGTCATCCCGGAACTGCTTTCCACATCAAAATATAATGAAGTACTTAACTATGTCTTCCGATATATTTCTTGATCATGTATTTGGTCTTTGCTCATTGTCTGGGGATGCACTTGATTGAAGACAGTGGTAGAGGCAAGCTGCCGTTCAGCTTCGTATGAAAGATCAGTTTACGACAGTCGTTTGTGTTCTATGGCAACATCAACTATATTTCATTCAGCTTAATTCTCCAATTTTGCTTTGCAAGTTTTCTGTATCATTTT
The DNA here is from genome assembly GCA_032619315.1 of Piper longum. NCBI lineage: Eukaryota > Viridiplantae > Streptophyta > Magnoliopsida > Piperales > Piperaceae > Piper > Piper longum. The sequence continues at coordinate 7,179 of JAVDBV010014803.1, forward strand.
CATGTAACTACTAGTTGACGAAAATCAAGAGTGGTCAATCTGATGCACATCTCTCTTTTCCAATGAACGCAAGTTCGTAGGTGTTGCAGGCATTCAAATTAAATGAGTTCTTCTGATGTAACAGTGACGTGTCATTTTGCTCTACTTGTTTTTTTTTGGATCTGGTATGGCCCTCTTCATCAGCGTCCAAATGGAGAAGATCCTTCCCGTAGCAATATCTCGATAACGACCTGCAATTCAGAGCGATGAACGAATTCGGGATTGAGATCAGAGAAGGGTCTTGATCCCGTGGAGTTCTTCCTGAAAGGTCGAAAGATGGATAATAAACAATCAACAATTTCAATTCAATCAAAGATGAGGATTACAGTTCAGGCTCTATTTTTATATCCCTCTTTCTAAAGCCATGCTCGGTTTTCTCGCCAGCCATCTAATTCAAACACAGCCCATTACGAAAACCCTCACACAATACCCCTCTCACTTTATTCATACCAGGATCACAAACAATTAATTATCTACAAATTGTAAAATCGTCATGGGAATGTAGCTATTGGGCCATTTCAGGTATAATATAATATGCACAACTATTAATTGACAAAAGTAGCTATTGGGCCATCTTCACCCACTCAAAATCAACTGTCTATTATAATTAAAATCACATATATATCAATTGAAGAGGGTAATTTGATTGAGTGCGTTTATTTATGCAGGCCACATGCAGTGTCATAATAGGGTCTTAGGTGAGGGGTGTGACTCTATATTTTTATGACTTTACCTGTACAATACATTTAATATTAACGGTATCAATCCAAGATTGATAAAATAATCTTAAGAATTAAGTTACTTCGTAGCATGTTGATGTCATGCTTGGAATACCAATCACTTAAGCAGCTGATAAAATTTGTCAACGCTTAGAGTGTGACGAAAGGCGAGTGTGAACAAAACTTAGTCTTTGTAAACATCAAGCTTTAAATTTTATTTCTATCGTATTAGTTATGTTAGTAGGAAGGTCCACTTTAATTTCTTGCATACATTTAAATAAGAGGGTAATTGGATTGAGTGTGTTTATCTATGTAGGCCGCAGGCTGTGTCATAATGGGGTCTTAAGAATACTGATACTGTCGCTGCTGACGCAAGGCGAATGGGAACAAAACTTGAAGTCTTTGCAAACATCAAACTTGTATTAGTAGGAAGTCTTTACTAGGAAGGACCACTGCCTTCCACTTTAATTTCACGCACTTATAAATAGAACATCAGCCTCCGGCAATTGATACCCTCACTTCATCAGGTTGCCCTGCGAGTCTTGCCGGAGAATGGATCAGATTAATCTTGGAGTCGACTATGGCGAGGTCCCGGCGGGAAGGAGGTGCTCGTTGAAGGAACTGAAGACTGTGGGGTGTATCATCGCTCTTGGAGCTCTCTTTGCAAGTGTTCTTGTCGTCTCCATTTCCATGTGTGGAGAGAAAGATCGGCCTATGCTCATCCTTGCCACCATTCTTCTTGGCCTCGCCTTGATCGTCAGCATTGCCGCTTACGCAGTCTACTACCATCTCCGCCCCGGCCATGCAGTTCATCCTTAGCCGTAACATTGAACGATCATATAGATTAATATAGCCCCAACTCCTGTAGTTCCGATTCTTGCATTCTAAAAGACCGTGTAAAACGTAAACCATTTTTCTATCATGATTCATGAAGCCTGCAAATTAGCTATATCCACCTGTAATTTTGGGATCTTTATTTGCCAATGATTGAACAACCAAAAAAAAATACATGAACCAATCCCGGCCGTATATGTAGTGAATGGGCGGGCAAGTAAGTGAGAAACAAGCCGAGAGTAATAAGATTCCACCACTATTAACTGGAACACTGTAGCAGCATGTGACAAACAGAAAAGACGACCACCGAGCATTGAATTGGGCCTTCCTAGCCTGCTTCCAAGTTCCATCTTCCCTAATCCCATCTTCTCGTCTCTCCCACCAACCAATTCAGATCATATTCGAAGAGATCATGGCCGACCACTTAAGCGACATCGTCCTTCGCCAGGTCGGGGACCGGGAACCGCCGAGCGCCTACATCCGGGAGTCCCCGTTCCAAGCTCTCAAGAGTTCGCTCGACGAGTCTCCACCCGACCCTCTGCGCATCGATGCATCGAAAAGACGACTCCTCCATCCTCCCAACACTCCCTCCACACATCTCTTCTCCCCCCACCAAGCCATCCAACAAGATCTCGCCCTCGCCGACCACCGCATACGAACCTGCTATCTCCGTCCCCAAGCTCACCTCTTCTCTAAAGTCATCCTCCACAGATCCATCATCTTGGTTTCTCCGGTAAACGACGCGTTGCTCCAGCTAATAAAATAATAGATGATTTATATAAATTTCACAATTTTTTTATACTTTAGGGAGAACAATTAGACGTCTCTGATAATCTATTTGGATAATGTTAAAAACAGTCGTCTTTCTATCTTCTATATCTTAATTGTATGATCAAAGACTTAATCTCTTAAGTAATAGAAGAGAAGCACAGGAATGGAATAATTTTTCTATTTTTTAAATCACAGAAGTCAATATATTTTAATTAATATTTTATGTTTCTGATAAATTCTACCAATACTCTAACCGCTAATTAGGTTATTTATTATAATTAAAAAAATGATCATTATAATAAAAAAGAAGAAGCAGATAGGAAGATTATACATAGAATATTACTTTCAAGTCGGAATCGGAATCGAAATTGGTCTAAATCGGATAAGAATTGGTTCGGTTGAATCGGTATAAGTCGGTCATATATAATAATTTAATAATTTATAAATAAATATATAAAAATTTGATATTAATTTTATTTTAATATTATTATGTATATTATATTTTATGATATTTTATAGATTTTTTTTAAAATTATTTTAAATTAATTATTATTTTTTACTTAAGTCAGATACGAGTTAAATTTTAATTGTAAAAATACCACCGCTTTATTTCTCTCCCTCACTTCTCTCCCCCATCCACCACCGCCGTAGACGCTGTCATCGCCGGCCGTCGCCGCCGTCAAGTAGGGTTTTAAAATTTTAATTTCAATTTTACCTATATTTAAATAATTTAATAAATATCATAACTAATGTATATTAATATTTTGTCAAAAAAACCGGTTTCTGCCGATTTACCCTGATTCCGATTCCAATTTACCTCGGTCGGAATCGGGGTAACTCGGCCAATTTGGAGACCGATTTGGGGCCGACCGATTCGGCCTCAAAATCGGATCGGCTCGTTGCCGATCCAATTCGTGCTTCAAGTGACATTTAACTAGACATTAAAGATAAATTTTTACTAGAAATTTTTTTTATAGAATAAAGATTTCACCGAAGAATTACTCTCGTACCAATTTTTGGGCCGTAAATATTTATTTACTAATTTCTTGTTATCATGATCGTGCATGATTATAATCTCATTCTACTGGTCATCGTTGTATAAACCAAGATAGACCATACATGACTTAGAATTTTTTATTTTATCACTAGTTTTATGGACCATAGAGAATATAGGTGAATAACATTATATGTTGGTTGTTTGCATGGGCATTGTTATTTCTAGGTATATAACCCATTATTAATGCCAATAAAAAAATTTCTTGCAAGGTCGTTTTCGTGAAGACGTTGCCTTTTGCAGTTATACCTTATTAAGGATCATTAGGTATACTAATATCAAAGATGGGGTAAAATTATTTTAAATCCCAATAAAAGTCATCTTACTGAAAATTTTAACAAACGGTTGAATATATTTTAAGATCCAATAAGGGTTTCCTGGATATTATGTTATGAAATTAACTCGGCTTTAATTCGTTCAATTGGACTAACTTAAAATTTTTTATCTTATAGTTCAATTGAATTTTGTTAGTCATGTGATGTAGTTCAAAATTAATAAAATGGATACGTACGTTTATTATTAGTTTATATAATATAATAAGTCCATCATATGTTAACAACTCATTACAATTAATTTTTTTGTTTCATGGGTTGTTATATAATTAATGATCTCCTATCTATTTTTGTTTATACTCATGTTATTAAATATTTTGATATGAAATATGAGCTAAGTTAATTTTAATACAAACAAATTATGGGTTAAGTACTACCATTGTTGGACTATTGAGTGTCACATGATTTATTATGATGTTTGCCTAATTAATCCATTAATTTAATAATTATACTTCTGCATGATGTTTTATTTTAATATTGCTATGTACATTATTGATTGCTTGTAATAGTTTAGTTTGTTAATCACCAAAATGGTCGAACGTGTATGATTATATTTTATTGTGCATAATAAGTCATTTATCTATAGTTTGATGTGTAACACTTCGTTTCGGTTCACATGCTAACCAAACTAAAAATGTTGCTAATGATTGAACCATTCACTAATCTACTTAATTTGGTTAAGCTAACTCGAATTTAACCTCCGGTTCTCATGATGGTAAAACAAGTATTCAATGCATGAATGAGATTCTTAGACAATATCGTACTTCTAGATGCATGTCATGATATGCAATCATGCTCAAAACAAAACAAACACGTGAAAAGCTCAAAGAAAATAAAACAAAATGGATAATTTCTCCCCTAAAAATGTAATAGGGACCACTCTATCAATAACAAATAATATATGAATAACAATAACAATTAAAAATGTTTAAAAAATATAAGGTTTTTCTCTCAACATTTTCATTATTATCATTTTTCTTCATCTTGAATCGGGTCTCAACCCCATTAGCTTAACTTGTTCAATTCAAATCATAATCAAATGGCACACATAGATCATCTCATGCAGTCATATATTAAGCCATGCATTACATCACGTTCTCATTTAACCTCGGCAAGTACATGTATGCAAGTTGCATTGCTGCTCTTTCGTAGTCCCGATAGCGATTAGTCTTTTAGATTCTTACCAACATATATAATAAAAAAATATCAGTAACGAGTTTTACTGGTCAAAAAATAACTAATAAATAAACTGACACGGAAGAGCTGACTTTCCTGTTAAATAAAAACATTCATATACTTCCTCATAGAATCTTTCATAAGGCCTCCGATTAAGAGTCGTTGGCCTTGGCTTGACAGTGTCCCATTTCATCTCATCTCTTTCCTTGGTAACTTTAAAACTATCCATTGCGAGGGAAAATCAATTTCTGTTCCTTAAACCCACTGCATCTTCTGTATTACTCCTGACCCTTATCACAAAGACCGAGTACTCTAAGGCATGCGCCTTTAAGAACCTTTGAAATTACAAGTCTAGACACGCGTTACATTGGAGTACCCATAATCATCCATAATTCTCTGAATTTGAGGAATTCTAAAGTATGAGTTATTAGGATCCCTCGTGAAAAGAATGACTCACTTACCAATCTAGAGTCTGCTTCAACTGGCATGCACCTGCTCATGACGCGGTTATCAATTTTTCCTTGTCTTAGATGTCACTAAAAAACATGAAAAAACTATTTGTACATAGGATTGAGTGGGGATTGTAATATAATAAGACCGAATGCATCATGATTAGGATCCGAGTTTTCGAAAACATATTTGAGGGATCTCATCCTTGGGATTTATTAATCTGAAAATTCTTGCGACTAAATGACTCATGTGGAGTGGGATAGGATACATCCACCACTTGATACGTTCACTTGTTAAAAATAAATTATGATATAATAAAGGAATTAAACCAGGCAATTCTTAAACATACCTCGTAGAAGCTTCAATCGTATCCACTACTTAGGAGCTCTTATTATGTTCCTACACATTAAAAGTAAATGCTAAGGCCCGCTATGAAACATTCACACATCCTATATCACACTCACATCAAGACATTTATTACATCAAGTCACACACATCAATTCCTACTAGATTTTCTAAGCTGCATTGCATTTGACTAACAATGCATGTTTAATTTACTTGATTAGTTCCCTAGCATTTATTTTAATATAATTTAAATCCCACAAATTAATTTTTATTTACAATAAAAATATTTATTACATCAATGAATCAAGTTCTATCATGTTGTGCTAATAATTATCAATTTTTAAATAATGAGATCGAAGTTAATTATACCTTACGTCGTCAACAATCAACTACGATTAGAATTTGTCATTTGGTTTGAGACTCGAATTCAACACTGGCGGTGTCTGAAATTCAATCGGGTTCTGTTGGGCAAATTTAATAAACCTTTAGAGATTTTTCGGCAATTTCAGACAATTTTTTGGCGAAGCAATCGAGGTTATGGGTCAGCACTGGCTGGGCGCGTTTGATCCGATTAAGTTAGTGGTGAGGGCAACAATGATAATGATAGTGGCAGCAGCAAGTTAGACAGAGTTAATTAGCTTGCCCGATTGGCCTTTGGTTTCTCTAGTAAACGATTTTTTTATATTTTAGGGAGGACAATTAGACGTCTCTAAGAATATATTTAAATATAACTAGAAACCATTTTCTTTCTATCTTCTATATTTTGATTATATGATCAATGACTTAATCTCATAAGTGATTGAAAAGAAGCACAGTAAAGGAATAGTATTTCTATTTTTTAAATCACAGTAAGTCAATATATTTTAATTAATATTTTATGTTTCTAATAAATTCTACCAATACTCTAACCGCTAATTAGGTTATTTATTATAATAAAAAAGATGAGCATTATAATAAAAAAGAAGAAGCAGGCAGGAAGATTATACATAGAATATTAGTTTCAAGTATAAATTGGAATCGAAATCGGAATTGGTCTAAATCGAATAAAAATTGGTTCGGTTGAATCGGTCTAAGTCGGTCATATAAAATAATTTAATAATTTATATTTCTATTTTTTAAATCACAGTAAGTCAATATATTTTAATTAATATTTTATGTATCTAATAAGTTGTACCTATTTTTTGGTTTGAACAAATGACTTCTACCAATACTCAAACCGCTAATTAGGTTATTTATTATAATAAAAAAGATGGCCATTATAATAAAAAAGAGGATCCAGATGTGGAGATTATATACAAAATATTACTTTCACGCGACGTTTTCCTCGGCATTAAAGATAAAATTTTACTAGAAGAAAATTTTTATAGAATAAGATTTCATCGGTGAACTACTCTCATATCAATTTCTGATCCATCAATATTTATTTACTAATTTCTTGTTATCATGATCGTGCATGATTATGATCTCATACTACTGGACATCGTTGTATATGCCATGATGAACCATACATGACTTAGAATTTTTTATTTTATCCCTAGTTTTATGGACCATAGAGAATATGGGTGAATAACATTTTATGTGGGTTATTTTTTTCATGGGCATTGTTATTTCTAGGTATATAATCCATAATTAATGCCAATAAAAAAATGTTTCTTGAAAGGTCATTTTCGTGCCCAAGGAAGAAGACGTTGCCTTTTTCAGTTATGCCTTATTCATGATCAAAGTTATCCTAATATCAAATATGGGGTAAAATTCTTTTAAATCCCAATAAAAGTCATTACACTGAAAATTCTAATAAAAGGTTGAATATATTTTTAGATCCAATAAGGGTTTCCTGGATATTATGTTATGAAATAAACTCGGCTTTAATTCGTTCAATTAGACTAACTTCAGAAATTTATATCTTACTGTTCAATTGAATTTTGTTAGTCATGTGATGTAGTTCAAAATTAATAAAATGGATATATACATTTATTATTAGTTTATATAATATAATAAGTCCAGTATAAGTTAACAATTCATTAAAATTAATTTGTTTTTTTCATGGGTTGTTATATAATTAATGATCTCTTATCTATTTTAGTTTATACCCATATTATTAAATATTTTGACATGAGATATTAGCCAATTAAATTTTAATACAAAAAACTATGGGTTAAGTATTATCATAGTTGGACTATTAAGTGTAACATGATTTATTATGTCGTTTGCCCAATTAATCTATGAAGTTAAGAATTATGTTTCTGCATGATGTTTTACATAATTATTTTTATTTTTATTTTATCATTTCTGTGTTGATTCTGTAAGAGTGCCAGTTTCGTAACAAGTGGTATCAGAATTTACGTTGTTTAATACTGTTGTCCTCGATTTACGTCTCAATTGCATGATCAACCTAAACTTTCTGAATTATTCTCCCAGTACTTAGATTAGAGACTGCCCCTTGGAAAGATTGCGTTCCTGAGAATTTCATTTATGTAGAACCCGCCTGAGCTTTAATTGAGGAAGTTTGTTGGAAGCAGGTGACCAGTGCCTTCAGATTTCTTGCCCATCACCTGATCCACAGTCTGCCACGTCATCAATAAAGACAAAATCCTTATCTTAAAAGATTCGTGGTTATCTTATCTTGATAAGATAAAGTAAAGCTAAGGAATATGTTTGACAGCTATACAATTACAGTTCCGGTTTTAGTCACCGGGAAACTGGCTATTACTTCTATATAAGGATACTTGCAGCTTTGAAGCAGGCATTGGGAAAATTCCTCAGACTTTGAATTTCCTTTCTCTTTCTCTTCTGGTAATCTGAAAGTTTGGTGTGAGATATGTAAAATAGTCTTGAGTGTGGTGTGCTACAGACTGCTGTATTTTGAAGATTGAAGAAATAAAGTAAGTTTGAATCTAAATTTAATCTACCTATTGTTCTTCGGAACTATTCATTTGAACTATATAAGAACCATCGATCTTTATGATCTATAGAACTTAAAATTAAAAATTTTAATTGTTGCTGATACAGGTACGCTTTTATATTATGATTGTTATATGTCTGTAAATTGTGTCTTTTTGCTCTCTGTATAATTATGTCTATTATATGTTTGTAAATGGTGTAGTTTTGTTCTCTACGATTAAAATTGGGCAAGTTAGTTTGGTTTCAAGCTGTTAATGGTATCAGAACCTCGAAGTTAGAACTACTTGAGTAGGTAATGAAGTCCAGATCCTTGTAAGTCCTCATAGTTGGGATGATCTGGAAGATTCACTAATTTCAAAACGAGGATAATTTTTGTACATATGAGGGAGAATAATTTTTTCTTTTCCTTTGCCAGCCATTATGCCTTGACCTTATACCCCCTGCAAAAATTCTCGAGTGAGAAAATCAGGAAGAGAATTAGTTTCACCTTTAATAAATTCAATGTCAAAATCAAATATAGCTAATAGAGCTTGCCATCGTGCAAATATATGTTTAGATGCTAAATTTTTAACATCTTTTTGTAAGATATCTTTTGCTACTTTATAATCTATCCGTAAGAGGAATTTTTGATTTAATAAATCATCTTGAAATTTTAAAATGCAGTTTACAATATTTAACATTTCCTTTTTATAGTAGAATACTTAGATTGTGTTGAATTCCATAATCCAGAATGATGTCTCATAATAACATCTTTATTTTTTAGATTTTGTTTTAATATACCCCCATAACTAAGATCAGATGTATCAGTTTCTACAATTTTAAGAGTATTAGGGTCTCCTAAAGATAAACGTGGAAGATATTGTACTTTAATTTTTATATTTATTACAGCTTTAGTATGTTCTTCAGTCCAAAGACTAGGATTCTTTTTTAATCTTTGCCATAATAGTTTACAATATTTTGCTATATCTCATAGAAATCTGAGATATAATTTAGACTTCCTAGAAATCTTTGTAATTGATTTTTATCTAATATTTCATCCGGAAATTTAGATGCAAATTCTATTACTCTTTGAATAGGAGTTATATATCATGGTTGTATGAATCGGAATCGGAATCGGAATCGGTTTTCCAATGAATTGGAATCGGAATCGGAATCGATCTGAATCGGCCAAAAATCGGTTTTTTTGAATCGGTCGGAATCGGAATCGGTCCGAATCGGTTTTATAAAAATATATATTGACAATTTATAATATAAATATATAAAAATCATATATTGATGTTCTTTTGATATTATTATGTGTATTATAGTTTATTATATTTTTAATATTTTTTTGGATTTTTTTTAAATTATTTTGAATTAATTATTATTTTATATTCGAGTCGGACTCGAGTCAATTTTTAATTACGAGAATGCCACCCTCTCCCTCC
>JAVDBV010014819.1:0-13137 GCA_032619315.1 Piper longum
GCGCACATAACATCTTGCCCAGTTTATATATATATATATATAAACTGGGCAAGATGTTATGTGCGCTATGCATGACTGATATTGTAGATAAACTTTATTTTTATATATAAATTTTTATTAAATAATAAAATTAGATATAATAATTTAATAATTTTGACTTTAAAGATGAAATCGTAATTGAACGATAAAATAGAATATAATAAATTTTTGATTTTAAGATATTCAAATTAATATAAATATAAAATTTTAGATTAGATATAAACTAAACATTTGAGTTCAAATCAAATACAAGTAATGGCAATGCTCAGTGCTGTGTCCTTGTTCCACATTCCTTATTCTGCCCATCACTAATGCAAAACACTCATATATTTTGGAAGCGAATTTATGGGAAGAAGTGCTACAACAAACCCCATCCTCTTTATTTACTAAAACTATCACAATAAGTGAAGTTTTAAAAATAATTGTTACAATTAGTTAAATTCCTTGATTTACTCTAATAAGAGAATTGTTATAGCATATCAATCAATTAAAATATATAAAATTGAGAATTTTTAATACGGTGTTGTCATGCACCTTCTAGTTATCTTATAATATTATCATTTATTTTTTATTAATTTATATATTATAACAAATAAAAAAAAAGAGGACATTTAATATGGTGTTGCCTCATGTTCTCTAATTATTTTACAATATTATTTTTTAATTATTATTATTAAAAATATTATTTTGTATTAAAAATAGTATTTGTTTCGAATCTTTAATTATTTGTCTATCATAATTGGAAGTTATTTTGATTCCTATTGCAATTAGCATTTATTTAGAATCTTTTAGCTGCGTGTTAATTTAATATAGTATTTATGACAACAAATCCAATTCCCTGCTCTGCAAGAAAAAACTCATGCTCCACCCTTAAAGGCCATGTAAAAAGCAGGGGGGCGTCACCGCCGCGGGACCGGGATGACGTCATCTCCATCCACCATGCCACACGTGGCCCCCGCCCTCTCCCGTCCACGACACCGAACGCGGAACCCGCCTTGAAGATTCCTGGTGGGCCCCGCACTCCAATCCGGACACTCAACGTCTCCTCTCCTTCCCAATTGTAATTACCGAACTGGCCACCGAGCCTGGGTCGGGAGGAATTGGTCAGCGATTGACCAGTCCTTGGCTTTGATCCAAAGCTACTTGCGTTCCTCAGTGAAGCTCTCTACTCTGCGACCTCTTCCCACATTACCACACTTTGAGAAAGAACGCCCCACCCCCCACCCCAGTATATAAGCACCTTCCCCTCTACCCCCTCCCCAAGTCAGGAGCTCCTCTTCCTCTCCATTTCCATCTCTCTCGATCACAACCTCATCATCATCTCCACCCCTGCCTTCCACCACTGATCAGAGAGTGAATTGCGAGTGAACACGAGTGGAACCCATCTCAATTTTGAGTGGGGAGTTTGCAATTAGTTGATCTCTTTTGAGTTGTTTGTGTTTGTTAGCACCTGCTCCAACTTTGTTCGCTTATGTTTACGTTGGTCGCAATTTGCCGCGTCCCAGCTTCTACTTTGCTGTGCGGTTTTCTGAACTGTTCTAGCTTGCCCTCCTTCTCCCTTGACCATCTAAGACACCGCCCTTGGCACATACGTGAGCAGATGAAAAACCTGTGACAGCTTTCCAGTTAGCTAGACCCGTTTGATCTAGGCTGGTGTACACCTTGTACAAGGATTTGGATTGCGTGGTGTTGGGTGGATGGAGAACGCCGGAGGATGGGAAGTGGAGCAGTTGATCAACGCGCTGCTAGACGGTCAGAGTTGGGCGAGGCAGCTGCTGCAGTTGAACTCCCCCGTTTCTGAGGAGCAGCTATCCATGATTGCTCAGAGAATTGACAATTCTATCTCCAAGAGCCTCTCCATGCTCAACTACACCGACCATTCTGTTGAGCACATATCTAATGTTCTCAACAGCGCTGCTGAGTCTCCTCTGTCTGCCACCTGCGTTGTCTCTCCAATAAGCAAAAAGAGGTTGGTTTAAGCTCTGAAATGCATAGGTTCTACAAAGAGCACTTGATCATGGCAAGTAATTGCGCTGGCGATTAGAATATTATTTGATATAGTTTGTTGTTGTTTGCAGAAAGACGCATCCCAAGCGGGCAGAAAGAATCCGAGTCTGTCCCAACACGGGGATGGAGGCGCCAACGGATGACGGCTATAGTTGGAGAAAGTATGGCCAGAAAAGCATCCTAGGAGCAAAACATCCAAGGTAGTAATTCTTTGTTAAAATTAAGCTCATTCCCCTGCGTTCAAAATGATTAATCTTAAAGGGCTACCGAGGATTTTATGTTAGAGGGCATGCGGCCAATTCCCATTGCAACTGGCAGGGTAGGTTTGAGTTAATGGCCTTCCAAAATCTGCCGTCACCATTAAAGCTTTTTTTTATTTATTGGCCGAATACCCTTTTCCGTACCTTATCTCCAATCTCATCCTCCCCCAAGTCCCCACCAAACGATCCTAGCAATAGCATCATCCAACCATACTCATCTACGCATGCATACATACGTATAATCATACTCATACATCACCAGATATTGCTCACTTTGCACAGTTAAAAATTAGGGCTGATAAATTCTTTTGTTGATGGCGAATGTACAGGGGCTACTTCAGATGCACCCACAAGAACACCCAAGGCTGCCAAGCTACCAAGCAGGTGCAGAGGTCGGATGAGGACCCGACCATCTTCGACGTCATCTATAAGGGGCACCACAGCTGCACCCAAGCAGCCCATGCCAAGGCCAGGCCTTTTACAGGCTCGCAGGAACAGCAAGCCGACGACCGGAAACAGATACTGCTCAGCTTCGGCAATGGCCTCAAGGTGAAAACGGAGAATTCCGACAACACCCACAACCTCAACTCGTCGGCTCACTTCTCCTTCCCGCCGGCATCCATGGAGTCGATCAAGCAGGACGGCGGCATCTTCTCATGTATCGATAACCCCTTCATAGGGAGCTTCTCGCCGGCGAGCCTCATCTCGCCGGAGACGTCAGAGTCGAACTATTTCTGCCTCAATGGAGGGCCGACGCCGGAGTCGGAGCTCACTGATATTATCTCAGCTTCCACCTCGGTGGCCACCTCCCCCATGTTGGACCTCGATAGCTTCTCCCTTGACGTCAACTTCTCATTTGACGACGATACCTTCCTGGCCTAAGTCAATTTCAATCTGTGCTCAGTAGCTTGATTATTATTATTATGATTTTCATTTAAGACAGAGGATGAGTGAGTTCCTCTGAAAAAAAAAGTTCTTTCTCTTTTTCTTTTAGTCGATGACATAAGATGTAGCGTTCTGCTTTTGTTTTTCGGTTTTGGTTGTTGTTTCTGTTGGTTTTTTTTTAAGTGCATCCTGGTATAATTTGTAACTGTGACGATGTAATACAGTATTAGATCTTGTTGTTACTAGTTCTAAATTTTGGGTCTCTAGGTGTAATGCTTGTGACCAAGTTTCAGGAAATAAATATTTTCACTTCAGCACCTATAGTTTAGTTTACCACAATATCAACCATGAGCCATACCATGGCAATTATCTGATTAACTTCCTAGCAAGTAATTAAAAATTATAGCCACTTTAGTCCAACATGAACAGTAGATATTGTTAGGATCTTGCAAAATACTAAGATTTATTGTCTAAGTTGCTATTTAATAATTTTAGTTAAAGGATAAAATCTTGTTATGTATCCGAGTAACCTACTCATGAGTTTACACGTAACTTTTGTTAAAAAAATATGTAATATATAAGTGGCCTAAAAGTGACAAGCCCAAAAATATTAAGAATACTTGTTATAACTTAAAAGTGACAAGCCTAAAATAAAATACAACTGGACCCTAAAAAAATCAACTGCAGTCTAGTTTAAATACCTTGCAAGTGCAAGAGAGTGTTAAAAATAGTTTAACATACCCAACAGATATAATAAGTTACGACTTTTATAAATACTAAGAATCGGACTACTTAAATGGCTAATTAATTATTTTGAATAAAGTTCAAATTTTACGTTATACTTCCATTTATATATCGACTGGATGTAAAAAAGGTCCACTCCCATGGAATTATGAATTCTCGAGCCACGGCAACTAAGTAAACTCTGATTAATTTCATGACTTTCCAAGGCACTAGGACTTGCTTTTAACTTCTTTACATGTAACTAATTAATACATTATAAAGGTGTAAATGAATAACTTTATCCCTAATGTATTCATAAATCAATGGTTGAAAGAGCCTCGAAAGTGAGAACTTCCCACCTTCCGGAGATGTATATGAAACATCTTCAATGAAACGGAACCATATATTTTTCTTTCTTGTTCTAAAACTAATGACCAAGTTCTCATGTAGAAATAGTCCAAGCCAAATAGTGTCGTTTCCCGGAAGTTGTAAGCAACAAGCACATGTTAAATTGAAATCAAAGTGAAGAATATTGAAGGCTTTCGAAGGTCTAATGAAACGTCCCCCGTAGCCACAATTCTCACTTCTACAGATCACTACAATTTATTCGTCTGGGTTTCCAGGAAACGAAACTTCTCGGAGTGAAGTCTACGTACGAGACGCGCTTGGTCACAGTCAATAGACAGCGCCAACCGGTCCACACCAAGGTTTGGCTACAGTTGCGCGAAACCTCTGCGAGACGCTCCAATGAGCAGCCAGCTCACAATTGGCAGAGCAAATATCACCATAAAAGTCAAGCTCATTCCCAAAACAGGTGTCTTGAGTATTGAAGTTGTATGAATTTATACCAAGAGCAACAGCAATTGTACCTTATAATATTTTATCAGTACGTTGAAAATTAGAAACAAAGATCATGTGGATTTAATATTTTATGAGTTTATGTAATTTTTTTGTTCTGAGGATTTATTTATAATTTTTAATTTATTTAAGGGATATTTTAAAAATTATTTGATTGGGATTTTATCATTTATTTATTGGTAGTTAGACTTATGACGGAATAGCAAATTGGACGTAGTCTTTTATCTATTTATTAGAATTTTTTTCTTTATTTTTAATTTTTATTTTTAAGAGTAGTCCAAATAAGTCTTTATGGTTGCTATTTTAGTATTGTTGATGGCAAATGGTTGCGGTGCTTGTTGATGAAAACAGTCTTTTAAAAAATACATAAAAAAAGAAGAAAAGCTAAAAGTGGAATTATTCCCTCTGTGGCAATTTTTTTAGAGTTCATATAAAATTAGACCGTTAAAATTTTCTTAATTTGTTATTATATTATGGCTAATGATGAATTCTAGTGTCAAAATTGAAAATTTTAATAATTTTCTAATAATTATGAAAAATTGGAGTTAGATCTCTATTACACATAATAAAAATAACCAACTTAAATCATTAGAATTATGAATAACCTTCATATGAAAATCATTAGATATATTATATATACATATATATATATATAGGTCCAGTCTGCACCATGTTGTATCTCGGCCGCTGGATTTCAATCCAGCGGCTCACATCCACCTTCTTAACCCATGCACCAACCTGCCCGACCGCGTCCAAAGTGCCCGACCAGCCCTGTCACCGCCGCAGCCCCCCTGCCCGCCACCCCTTTCGACAGCCTTGCTTAGCCGAAGTTGTCACGGGCCCCTATCACCGCCCTCCGTCGCGGCGTCCTCCCGCCCGCCCCAAGCCGCGCACCGTCCCCTTCGACGCCAGGCAAGGTCACACACATCCGCCCCCTTCGCCCCCTTATAATAAATATTGGCCGTAAAAACCCAACGAATAATGCATAGATAATAATACCCATTTATTACTAAAATTTTAAAATTATTCCTAATAATATTTAATAGAGGAAGATGTGGTTGCACAGTCTTAAAACCAGATTCATTGTAAGACCTTACAGGAGATAACGTGGACTCAAGACTACAGATAATGTTGTCCAACTACCATAAGAAGGGAGGGGGCTGTTAAAAGTAAGAAGATGGGCCAGCTCCTTTATGGAGGGCCCATAAACGGGTCTGCCCTTCTGGGCCAGGCCAGGTTAGGCCAAACTACTAGATGGGCTTGCATCAGGCAAGCGCTGGTGGGCCAATCTTTTCCATGTTTGGGCTAGGTTGGGCATGGCTAGGCCCATTTTCCACCTATGATCGAGTTTCAGCACAAGTAGCTTCTAATTTGCTGGTTGATCATGTAATGCTGTTCTATTATGAATATGACTTACATATATGTAGATAGAAGTTCAACTATTACAGTTTTATACTAGATTTGAGTGTACTGGAACCATTTCATTGTTCTGTAAACTAGAGCTAATCAATTAAGGGGTAAATCAAGTTTTGTCAAGTATCTATATCTACTATAGCTAATGGGATTCAAGTGTTAACAAAAACAATGGTCAAACCGGATTGCTCTGAATAAGATTCGAAACTGCCATCTAATGTGATTTACTAGCAGGATCATGTATATTCTATTAGCTAACTGCAGCGAGATGGAGCATGATTGACCAGCCTTGTATCTATAATTAATCATCGATCAAGATCTGGGTAATTTTATGGAACACTTGACACGGCCAACCAATAACAATCAATAGTAAGAGGATTTAAAACGGATAAGTTACTTGGTACTTGATTTGAATCCTGCAAACTCGCATCCCATTCCATCCAATTCACAAAATGTCAAAACTCTTAAAATGATTTAAATTTTAAACTAAAATACAAACATTTATTAATTTTAATATTTAAAAATATATCATCAATATATTCAAACTATATTGGAGCCGATCAAAAAAAATTGGACACTCAGTGTAGAAAAATGATCTTGAGCATCGTTTAAAACTTCTGTTTAACTTCAAACAATTCCAGAATAAACTAATTCCCTCGATGGCTTTTAAAAGTTTAAAACTTTTTTATAACTTCAAAACTTCAGGAGTCAACTAATTCCCTTGATGGCTTTTAAAATTAAACTCTATGGACGTCTCTCTTTTGATAGATTTTATTGAACATGTTGATTTTCTTTTAAAATAATATGAATTATACAAGTATTAATTTTCGTGTAAAGATGAGAATATAAACTAGTTTTATGTACCCTTTTGTTTATTGGAATAAAAAATAAAAGACTCTAAAATTTGGAATCGATTAATTAATTCCATTCTATTACTGGCCATATTGAGTTTAAATTCCATGTTTCTGAACTGTGAAACCCGAACCGATGATACACCAAATGAGACAAAATGAGATATACCCAAATGCCATTATTAAGGCTACAAACATTAGGCAGGTGTGTTCGGCTATTATTTGTTGCATTTTAAGGGCGTAGCCATATTTAAAAATTTTCTTTTTTAAATTAATAACATTGAAAACATTAGTAGTACAAACATACATTTCATAATCAACCTTTATAATCTAAAACAAAGAAAATTATCATCTAAAAACTTAATTTATTAACCAACAAACTAGTTTGCACGAGCCTCCATGAGAGACGAACGTAATACTTGAAAAGAAAACCCGTGCGTTTAACCTTTTAACGGATACCCCTGAAATATTGCTCATTTTTCATGGGCAATCCTTTGGCAAATGGGATTGGCTACCAAGGCATGTCCCGCACCTCATGGATGCGAGTCAAAATAAAAATAGAAAATAATCAAACCCCAAATGACATGCTCTCAAAATTACCAATTCAACTAAAAATACAAACTTATACAACCTAATACGATCAATGGCCTAAATTTAATTCTATAATCCACTCGCAAAGTAAAATAAATAAGACATTGTAAAACACACAGCCCAAGTTTTTATAGTAGGAATTATTTGGTTCAATTGTTATTTTAAGTTGAGTCAATTTTATGCACATTGAGCCGATGAGGCCGTATGCTATGAATCATAAGGGTCATGTGTATTCAAATATATGATAATAACATTAATAAGATAATATCATAATAAGCTATCGGAATACATGAAAGTACGCTTAATTCTTTTTAGTAGATCATAGAATTAGATTTAGGTCATATATCACGTTAGGATGTGTTATTTATTATTTTGGGTGTGTAACAAGTCCGCCTGAAGTGCAAACTAATATGTTAAATCATTTTTTAAAAGTAGATTTTGGATGTGTAACGAGTCCGCCTAAAGTGTAAACTAATATGCTAAATCATTTTTTCAAAAGTAGTTAACCAAAATTAAAGATCTATCGTTCATTCTCACTTATAAGATCTTCCCCAAGTAGGTAATAGATGTGAGACTAAATTGGAGGATCTCACAATCCACCCATCTTAGAAAATTTCATCCTGAAAATTTCTACATTAGCCGTTGCTAGCCCCAACCCACGTCCTTTTCTGGCCCGCAATTAGCAGCTTAGCCAACATCCCTACTCGAGCCTACTATCTAATACGAAACCAGGAGGTTCCGATACTATCTATAGCGACCTAATCCAAGGTGCAAACTAATGCGTTATGTCACCTTTTCAAAAGTTGTTAACCAAGTTAAAAATTTATTGATCATTATCAATTATAAATTGGATCTTACCCTATTAGGTATTAAATGTGGGACTAAGTTGAGGGATCTCCCAATCCAATTATCTTAGAAAATTTTGTCTTCAAAAGTCTTACACTTGAACTGTCGCTAGCCCTAGCCCACGTCCTTCTCTGGTCCATAACCGGTAACTTTTCAAAAGTTGTTAACTAAGTTAAAGATCTATAGTTCATTATCACTTATAAATAAGATCTTACCCCAGTAGGGATTAGATGTGAAACTAAATTGAGGGATATCACAATCCACTCATCTTAGAAAATTTTGTCCTCGAAAGTTACACTTGACCCGTCCCTAGCCCCAGCCTACATCCTTCTTTGGCCCATGACCAGCAATTTAGCCAACATCCCCAGTTCAACCTACAGTCTAATACAGAACTAAGTTGCACTGATCCATCTGTAACTTTGATACCATCTATAATAACCCAATCTAAAGTACAAACTAATAGGCTATGTTATCTCTTCAAAAATTGTTGACCAAGTTAAAAATCTATAGTTAATTCTCACTTATAAATAGGATCTTACCCTATTAACCATTAAATATTGGACTAAGTTAAGGGATCTCATAGGGTGGGTTAGTAGGCTTAGAATATGTCATTCGTGTTAGGATATTATTATTTTATTTTATGGTATTTCATTATAAATTATTTTGAACTTTTTGGAATTTATTTATTGTTATTGACTTGAATGGGCAGCGAATCAAGTTTTAATTATGAAATTACCCTGTGTGTTATCCCCAACCTTCTTCCCCTATTTTTTCCAAACCCTCCCCAAAACCCCCCTTTCTTGATGTCGTCGCCATATACCACTGTTAGCAGCACCGCCACCAACCGGCCGCACTGCTATTCCCCCGGCTTCCCTTCCTCCTTCCTCCCCCAGCTTCTTCTTCCTCTTACTCTGTCCATCGCTGCCCCTGCCCATTCTGGTCATCGTTGCGGCCTCCCTCATCCTGGCCAGCTCCCTCCCCAACCAAGGCCGTCTCCTCTTTTCCCTTCCCTTCCTCTTACTCTCTTAGCTCTTCCTCCCTATTTGCCCAGCCATGCTAGTAGTGGCAATCCGCCACCGCCACCAGCCAATTTCTAGCAGAGTCGCTGCCTCCTCATCTTATCATCCCAGCCTAAAACTCCCTTCCTATCCTCCTTCTCGCCAATTTCCAGACAGGGCCACCCCATTGGCTCTGTCAGCAACCGTGGCGGCTGCCATCGCTGTCGCCGATGATTCGAGTTCGAGTCACTTAGAGACAATTATCACTTCCCAAATTGTAGATTTTTAATTTATTTTCATCATTATGCATATCTTTCATAATTCTTTAGGAAATTGTCATATTTTTGTTAATATGTAAATTTTGTAAATTTGTGATAATTAGTTGTTGATTAAATTAATTCTTTATATAATCAGGAACGGATAAAGATTAATGATAATTTGATTTATGATATTTTGGAATTAAATTTATTATAGATGATATTTGAAATTGTGGAGTAGGTATGAATTTTATAATTATATACGTTAATTATCCAGTTAATTAGAAAGTTGATTGAGAATGAGCATTGACATGAGATGATAAGTTTAGAAATTTGGATGCAATCACCTAGTTAAAAGTAATGATAAAAAGATTTTAAATTGCAATTGTTAGATTAATTTAAATTGTTGATAGTTTGATATTGGTGTTAGTAAGTATAATATTCATCATTATTTAATGAGTAACATGCATTCATTGCATTCATGCATCATGTAGTTAGAAATGGGTGTTAGCATTTAGTTGTGGTGTGTAGGTATGGAGTACGAAATTACGAAATTGCTGCCAAGGTGCGAGACCCAGCTTAGAACTTATACTAGGTCCATTTAGGACTCGTCCCTTGTTTTTCTTCACTCTTTCTATTGTGATTTGATTTATTATTTGTAGGATGGGTTAAGTGGTGTTTTATTAGATCCAACTTAACTCTGGTCATTTAATTAAATATTTTTCTGAATTAATAACCATCGAGGATAAGATGCCTCTAGTCTGATTTCGAAAATAAGATCCGCTGTAAGTTATCTTCGAGTCTATTATATAAATATATTCTTGGGCCTATATATAATTTTATTGAGTTTTTAGTGAGACGAGAGATAAAAAAACTGACTTGCACGTACCATGAGTGGGTGCACGTGCTAGTCACAATGGGCTATGGATTAGTAAGAAGGTTGTTTCATTCCCGTGGGATCCTGATAACACTACGTTTTGAGTTTCCTCACACCCGGAGAAACATGAAGGTTTACGAGTACTGTTTAGTGGAGCGCGCGTCCGGACATGTGGTTTGAAGGGTATAAAAAGTGACTGCTTAAGTGTACTCGGCCTTCATGTTTAGAGTCAGGAGAAATATAGTGGAAAGGAGAGGGCGTAGGACATACTCGTAATCATAAAGGACAAAAAAGAAACATGAGAAAATGTCAAGAGAGCCATAATGCTAATTTGTTCAAGACGTTATCTGATCTGCAGCTAGATGGCTTCTCAGTATATGCCCTTATGGAGAGTTCAATGGAAGTATATATTGGTCTTTTTTTAAATGAGAGTCATCTCTTATTTGACAGTTGATGTTTAGTTACTTCCGAACCGGTAACAACCGTTACTGGCTTTTTTCAATTTTTTATATAGGTGAGAATTAGGATGAATGAGCACTGTAGGTAGAACGGAGGAGCTACGATGCCACTTTGTACACATATACTTGTCAATGATGAAAATGAATATGATGTGATGAGTAGACCATATATGGTTTTGAAATGCAAACTTGTTTATAATGTGAAATGTGATATAGATTTTATTGCAGAAAATTTTTGTATGATGTGAAATGTGATTTTGTCTAATGATGGTGGTAACAAGCTGAATATGATTAGCTGATGGGTTGAAACCTAGCTAAGAAAACATTTTGAGAGTAATGTAAATGATGTGTTTGAAAATTTGGTCTCATATAATGTTCTGCTGAGTAATTTTATATTATTGTTTTGAAGGTTGACCCCTTATTAAACTTTTAAGGGAAACTCTATCTGTTTTGATTTAAAAACTATGGTTTTTTGAATTCAAATAGTGTTGGAATTATTTTGAAATATGTTCGGGTAATCATAACATACATATATGATCATATTAGGTTTAGAACATCTCATGTATGCATGGTATGTAAACTTTCCCATCTTAAGACACTGAGAGTAGATCTCTTCCACTAGGGTTGGGTTGAGCGATTTAATTGAGTTCAGTCCCCAATAACATTTCCAAATCGCTTTGAAAATAAACTGGATTTAGGGTGTTACACATACTCTCGTATAAACTAATAACTCACTCTGCTGCTGTGTAGCTGACACTATCATTATATACTTGTGTATACAAGAACCATCATTGTACGTACACGCGGTCGGCCTTTTGCCCCACACGTGTTCTGAAAGCTGAACCGACCCGAACAACCTATTGAACATACCAGCTACGACTATAAAACCCTGGCTCAGGTTGTAGGTTTTACATGATATATTGTATTTGAGAAAAATAATAATTTAAGGTAAGCATTAGGTATTGCTACTATTAAATAAGATAAATAGTTAATAGTTAAGCAACATATTAAGTACTAGTAATAATTTTTTAATTAATTGATAAGGGTATAAGAGTTATTTACTCATATTAAAACTTGATATAAAACATATTATATGAGCTGAGTTGAGTCCTACATTATATTGAGTTCAAACACACCGAGATAGAGTCGAGCTAACTTGAACCAAACACTCCTTAATTATAGCTCTATTCATAGTTCAAGATGCTACCTATTTCAAACCGAGTATTTTCTTGAGCATAAAATTAACGAGTACAAGTTCAAGCTGATCAGTGTTGAACATGAAATGATGGCAAGCTGGCTTGACTTATTTATATCCCTACTAAAGGTTGGTGGTTAAATCAAGAGGAGCGAGAGAAAGGGGAGGAGGGTGTCCATGTTAAAGTTTTTATCATGGCATGACAAAACTTTTAACAAGATCAGTGATAAAAAAAATTGCCATAAATTCCAGTTAGCAAATGGGTAGGAGAACACTTGTGGAAAACCACCCTTTTTGTAATCAATATTTTGTTACTAAAATTTTCATCGACAAATTTGACACCATTTTGTCACTGAATTATGGTGAGAAAAAAATTTGCCATCGAAAAGCTATGAAAATTTTAGCATGTAATTTCAAGCTTGCCACCAAATTGACACCAAAATTTTTTGTCAATTTAGTTTGTCACTGAATTGACACAATTGACAGCATTTTTCGGTGTCAAAATTCATCTACACCAAAATATTGCCACTAAAATAATAGTGTCATCATTTTTTAAAGTTTGACATTGAATTGTCGCTGAAATTTTGGTCTAAAAAATATTTTGTCACTGTTTTGACATTGTGATTTGGTGTCAAATTTTGGAAAAAAAAAATTAGGTGGCTAATTTTTCAATTTTGCGTGTGACCTAACACTTTTGGGCCGCACGTGCAGCAGCTCCTGCTGTCTGCCTGCATGTTAACACCCTCATGGCACACGTTGGTGGCATGAGGCCTCTCTATGCCACCTTGTGGCCGGCCGCTCCACCACACGGCCCTCCTTCGTGCACCGCCGCTGTTCTCCCACGCGCATCCCCTGCCACGTACTGCCGCGCACCTCCCC
>JAVDBV010014828.1:5868-18188 GCA_032619315.1 Piper longum
CCCCCCCCCCCCCCCCCCCCCCCCCCCCAAATTAGTCTTCACCGCTGGTTAAATGAGTGGTTTGGTAGGACCAAAGGCACCCTTGTGGTGCAGAATAATTGTGCGATCTAGAAAATAAAATGTTGAGTGTGATGAATAGTACCTAACATTTTTGACGTAGTTTTTGAGGGCAGTCCAAGATGCCTTGATAAGGGCAAATTTACTATTTTCTTTGATTTTTATACTTTACACAAAATAGTGAATTTTATCACCTTTAAATAAATCAATCTTTGAAATTTTTTATTATAATACCCTAATTGATCCATTTTTTGTCATTAAATCTTTAAAATAACCCCACCACTATTTCTAGAGAGTTTAACAACGGTGGGATAGTAAATTTTGTCTAAATTTAAAGTCTAAAAAACCTTCAAATTATTTTTAAAATAATAATAGGCTGAACCGGATCATTTCAGGTTGGTTCATGGCAGAATAAACGCGGGATCAGATCGGCTAGTGTGCACAACATTCTCAAGATTTCTAGGTGCTTTGAGCAACAGATGGTGAATGCTACACCAGTTCAAAATCCAAGTTGTGAACGGGTATACAGACCTTGTCGTGGATCCTGGTCTGGTCACAATCGTGGTCAACCATGGGGGCAGCGGAGATGGTCTTGGATTCGGTAGAACAAGTGGGCGCGATCAACAGTAAATGGGCCCAATAGGCCCGATGCGGCAGCGGTGCAATGGCGGGTTTGAGGCTCCGGCGACAACGTTCCGAGCAACGGTGGCGAGTGGTGATTGCTTAGGTTAGGAGAACTCGGATCTATGAGTGGTTTGGTGATGGTTCGATGGCTGGTTCTGCAGCAGTGGCACCAGAAAGTTTAGGCAGAGCTGGTCTTTGGTTGGGCTTTATCGCCATTTTTTGGCAACGGTGATGGTCGAATGCAGAGGGGCTTGATTTGGGTTTGTATCTGGTGACAAGGGAGACCTATTGACGGCAGCTTCATGTCCTATGGTGGCAGTGATCGACCGGGCAGACTTCGAGAAGTTGGTTGCTTGCTACTGTCTCTGGCGATGATTTTTTGGGCTGCTTCTCGGCGAAGATGGGCTTCCTCCACAAAAAACACATTTGAATATCATGTGAATATTTTAGTATCTGTATTTTGTATTGTATCTATATGACATTGGACTAGCTAACACTTTGATTTTGGTTATATTACAAAATTTTTATAAATGTGAGCATAGTTCATTAGCATCTAATTTTACCCTTAAATTTGGTGTACTGTGAGATGGCCCCTGTTGGTGCACGATTTATCTCTACACAAGTTGGTAAATCTCTATCCTGTTTACTCCCTGTTTGGTGGAAATAACATCTTCTTTCAAGTGTTTTACTCCTCAATAGATGGGCTTTGATTTTTTTTAAATTGTACTCTTTACAGTCAGGAATCGTATGAAAAGTGTTAAGAATATTCAGAAAATCACAAAGGCAATGAAAATGGTTGCTGCTTCAAAGCTTCCGGCAGTTCAAGTGCGAGCAGAAAATTCTCGCGGATTTTGGCAACCTTTTACTGCCCTTTTGGGGATGCTCCAAGTATGTTCAGTTGTATTTCTTGTTTTTGTTTACTGTAGAACTTTTTCATAGATGGAAGATATCTAAAAGCATTTGATTGGTTTAGTCATTAGGTTGAATACTTACCTCCATAATTGTAAATTTTGACCTTTGTTGCATTCTCTTTCAAACAAATTTTGTGAAGGGTTTGAAACTTTGGGACTGTTTTGTGTTATTGAGCCATCTGTGTACCTATCCACTAATCACGAGTATAAGTTTTCACATCTATTATTTCTTTATTATGAAATGGTTTTGTTCTCCTCACTTTCTTTTTTATGTTTCTAACTCACCAGGTATCGATGTCAAGAAGAATGTAGTAGTTACAATTTCATCTGACAAAGGTCTTTGTGGTGGAATCAATTCTACTTCTGTTAAGATTAGCCAGGCTCTGCACAGGCTAACTTCTGGTATTGCATCAATAAGGCTGTTTTTCTGGGACATTAAGGCAGGATCTTTCTGGGCTAATAATTTATATATTATTATTGATATTCAGGTCCTGAGAAAGAAACAAAATAGGTTGTTCTTGGAGAGAAAGCTAAGGTTCAGCTTGTGCGGGACTCTAAGAAGGACATTGAGATATCCATTACAGAGTTGCAAAAAAATCCATTGAACTATACTCAGGTTATCTGCAATCAAATTATATAGACCATAAAACTACCCAAATAGTCTCTTGTTTTATTTTGTTTATAGAAGTTCTTATTATTCTCATTCTTATAACTGCAATGTCTTTTCTGCATTTGCAGGTTTCTCTTCTTGCAGATGATATTTTAAAGAATGTTGAGTTTGATGCCTTGAGGATTGTTTTCAACAAGTTCCAGTCGGTGGTGTCTTTTGTGCCTACTGTGCTACTGTCTTGTCTCCTGAGGTGAATATTCTGCCAATAATCTGCTGTTTGTTGTTTGCTAATTGTGTTCTTTTGCATGTTATTGATGTGAATTTCTTCGATCCAGGGGATGGAAAGAGAGTCAGAATCAGGAGGAAAGCTTGGTGAGTTGGATTCTTGTGAAATTGAGGGGGTCGGAAGTGAAGTCCGAAGTACTTCAGAATCTTGCAGAATTCCAGTTTTCTTGTGTGAGTATTTTTTAATTTAAGATGCACCGTCCAACTCCTAGCATAAATTATGATTTTAGCGTCATAGATATTATTATTATACCTATGCATACACATGCACAACATATATGCATTCATCTTTAGGTTTTCAAATAGTATCTGTAATATCAGAGCTCAAAAATCCTTTTTAAAGGGAAGTAGGAGCTTCAGTCAGTTTATGGACTTCTAGCAGTCTGTCTGATTTTAATGCATCTTGCAGTGCTGGAGTCGGATGTTCATATGTCAACCTTCAAATAATGTCTTCAGCATATTTTCGACCTATTGGTCTATAGTAATCCTGATATCATTATTTGATGTGTTAATGGTGAGTATTTATATATGTCAAAACTTCAAATGATGTCTTCTGCATACTTTCACCCTATGCGTCTATAACAATGTGATAATGTTGGATACAAACTGTGGTTTTAAACCCACCCTTATGGAATATTAACTTTATGAATCGAGCTTTCTGGATTAAACAACTATTTTACCTACTGTTGCTGATCAGAAATGCTCGTTTTTATTTGGAAATTTTTAGGCTGCAAATGTTTTATGAATTCTCCTTGTGAGGGATGGAGCTCTTGTAACAGATTTTCTTTAACAAATGAAAAGAATTAAATTAAGTTTATTTGTTAGTTAGATGCAAATTTGTTCATTGTCTTACAATTATTTTTAAATAAATGTTAAAACAATCCTTTTTTTATGCTAGTGATTTAACAGACTATTGACATCAGTATTCTATTTCTCGTATGTATTCTTCCGGTGCAGGTACTCTATAATGCAGTTCTGGAAAATGCCTGCAGCGAGCAGGGCCCCCAAATGTCTGCCATGGATAGTTCTAGCAGGAATGCTGGTGAAATGCTTGATCGTCTTACCCTCACTTACAACAGGTCTGTTTTCTCGACTTTAAGAGACTTTTCCTTCAAGTGTTGCCTCAGTTTATGCCTAACGAATTTGGTCCCTTTGAACAGAACCCGTCAAGCTTCAATTACTACAGAACTGATAGAAATTATATCTGGTGCTTCTGCCCTCACAGGCTGAGTTTTTAAAAACTGTCTTCCTTCTTCTTTCTTGCCAAAGAAATTACAGTCAAGATATCTCCTCCTGGACTGTTCTTTTTTATTTCCCACGACCTAATTATGTATGCATAGTGCTGAATATGAAATAATAATTTTGCCGTCATTTAAGAGACAGGTAAGTAGTGTCAATAGGCAATTTATTTTTGCAATGCAATGTAATTCAGTCAGCATGGTTGCAACTTAATTGTTCTATATGCACTCTCATTTTGCCCTTCTGTTCATCGTGAAAATTCTTCTTATAAAATCCAGCTACTTACACTACAAATCTTTAAAAGATATGCAGGTATTGATCGAATCAACCCGAAATGAATTTTTTTTTCTAGATGTATTTTCTCTTGTTAAGCAGCTGATGTAGACAATAAAAACATGATGAAACTAGCAATGATACCCCGCATAAACATACAAAGCCAAAGCATCAGTGATCAGAATATGTATCATATATTACACATAATTATTCATCTGTTTCCTTGTCTGCAAATAAAAACATGATAAGCCCATTATTGGTAGAGAGCATTATTAGAAGATATTACTCAAAATTGTAGTGCTTGTCCACGGTTTCTGCAACTTCCCAGGTGCAGCTCATACCCTTGGGGAAGACAACCAAATCGCCAGCGCCGAACTCAACAAACTCGTTGTTGTGGCCATCTGGGTACACCTTCACCTTGCCCTTCAAGAGGTAGCAGGTCTCCTTGGCGTCGTACGTCCATGGAAACTTACTGGGTGGGCATCCCCACTTGGGCCAGGACCTCACTCCCAGCACGGATAGCTTGGACTCAGGTGGGTTCTTCTCGATCTTGATGCCGAGTTTCTCCGTCGCCATGGCTTCCGAACGGATCCGGAGACGAGAGGGGTTGGGATGGCGATAAGTGGTGTAGGTGGAGTAGCAGAGGAAAGACTGGTGTGTCATGGTCAATGCCGCCATGAATGGGTATGTGTTGTGTGTCCTTCACCTCCAGCCCAGAGCTCTAAAGGCCACAAGGCTATATTACAAAGCCATTGGTCATTGGTCACTGGTCAGTGTGGTCACCATATCCTCAAAATATGTGGATGGGTTTTAAATAGATGGGATTAAACATGAGTTTTAATTATTCAAATATATTATACATTCAAAATACGGGATTGCATACAGGTTTAAGTAATTAAAATTCGTACCCGACGAGGTATTTCTCAAAATATTTTTTAAAAAATAAAAAATGTGTTTTTATTAATTTTTCTCACATTTTAAATAATTGTTTTTTTTATATTTTTTATCGAATTGGATTAGGAACGAATTAGATACTGTTTGGTGAATTCGGATTGGAATATAAATATAATTAATGAAATAAATATAATATTTAGATTCAAATATGAATATGGTCATAGTTAGTCGATACTCAATTCGAATTAGTCGATACTTCAATGGGTAGATAGGAGACATGATCTACACGTTTACTTCAGGCAAGGCCTTAATTTGTGCTTGATGAAAATATTTTTATTGTAGGCCTTTGAGTATGTTAGGTAAAATCAATCACAATGTAAGAAAAATTAAAACACAATGAAAGCGAAAAACTAGTGGGGACTCATGCAAAAATTTTCACATTATTTTTTATTATAATTTTCTCTATCAATTAATAGATAATTAAATTAATCATTATTCCTAATTATGAACATTAGTAAAAGTGAAAAAAAAACTTTAGGTCTTAATGAGGGATATAATTGCTAAGCAAAAATTAAATTAATCCCTTCTTAAAAGAGAAATGAGATTACTATCAAAGTTTAAAATATCAGACAGCCGGTAAAGGGTAGGTATATTTGGTTCAACTGGTCAAACCAAACTCACTTAAATTGAATTTTAAAAATATAACTAAAACTTTTTGTTAGACATTAAAATTATTTCTAATGATTAATATTCAATTAAATATCGATTAATTAAAACACCGAGTTTTTTTAAAAAAGAGGGTTTTGAGAAAACTTTAGATTGAAAATCTGAATAAAAATTAAATTGATAAAAGGCTTAAACCATATCAAATTTGTAGTGCATGCCCCTCATAAGTTACAACAGGAGGGTAAGATGCAATATTTAAAATTATAATTGATATAATCAAATAAATGGATAATGGGAATCGACTATAAGAAAATGAATATAGTTATTGGTAATTTCCATTCCACTCAATCTCTAGCTAAAAATAATTTATCCATTTCATTCTATTCATTAATATTATTATTAATATTTTTTTGCAAGAAAAGATAATAATTAGTCATATATATATATAATATAATATAATATAATATAATCCCCTTCTTCTTCCTCGTTACAAGTAGTAGTGAGGGAGTAACGATGAAGAAATTAGTACGGGGGCGTGCCGATGTAGTTGCCCGGCGGGTCGTAGCTGCAGATGACGAAGAGGTTGCCGGAGGGGCACCGCGCCTGGTCACAACCGAGCCGGACGGAGTTGTTCCACACCACCTGCGTGTAGTGCCCGCACACCTTGCCGGCCTTGCATGTGTTGGTCCTCACGTCGTAGTCCGGGGCCTCGGACGTCCACATCTGCAGCGCGATCGCCGGCGTCCACTGGTCTCCACCGCCCATGCACAGGTTCTCGCCGTACGGCCCCATGGAGTGCTTCATCACGCAGCCGCTCGACGCCACCTTCCAGCCGTATTGCCGGGCGTACCGCGCCACCTTCTTGTCCCACACCATCGGCGTCAGACCCAGCGGCACCCGCACCTTGTTGTGCTCATCCACGAACCGCCGCGCCATGATTCCCCGTTTCCGGTGCTCCGATATTATGCCAGTTTTGTTGGCATTACCACCAGCAGCTGTAGATAGGATGACAGAGAAAAGAGAAAGGAAGAGGAAGAAGAAGGGCTTTATCATCATCCTTAGATGGGATGGGATGGAATGGAAGTATTCAATGATGTTCAAACAAGAGATTTTGTGTTGCAATTCATGGGAGAGCTCTTTTGACATATATATAGGGTTTTTTGGATTCATGTCAACCACAAAATTAGCTTAACTCATAACCAACTAACCTCACTAATAATAGGGCCAGTTGTGTTTTTTCTATAATTAAATAATAATTAAGTGATGAGAAATCATGTATAGAGAAAGGGTGTGTGTTATAATCTAAATTTACAATTCAAGGGGACTATTACCTCTATCTCGATTTGAGTGGGTTTTTAAGGGGCTTCTTTGCAGGTAACTTCTTTAAAATTTTGGTTGGTTTTGTACTTTAATAGTAGAAAACTAAAGAATAACGACACCACGTAATTGAGTTTAATAGTTCATCGTATCAAATTATCGACTCTAGAGATACATTAATGTGCTAAATTGTTTAAAATACGAACGGAGACGGAAGTGCGTTCCTTGTTTCAAATACAAGAGGATAAGTTATTCACATTTCATTTAATCATTAGAGACGAATTGAAAGTTAAAAATTGGTAATTCTAAAGTGATCAAGGTTCAAAAGCTAACAAAAAAATACCCTTTTTATCGATCATATTATTATTATGTTGATGCATGCTTATAAATTATTATCTATGCATTAATTTCTATTTATCAATCGTATCACTACAAAATTAATAATGTATGTTTGTAAACCGTTTACAATGCCGATTTATATAAATTTATAGTCATGCTAATATTATAAGTACATATCATACAACATAGCATGAAAAAATTGTAATAAAAAATAAGTATATATACATTGGTGTCATCATCCTTTTTTTAGCCTAATTCATTTTTTTTAAAAAAAGATCGGTTGGTTTTTTAGATCAAATTGTTTAAAATCTTTTCTAACTTAAACTCGACCCAAAATTGAGAGCAAGTTTATGAATTTCAATTTCATTCTCCTTAAATCATGAATAAAGATAATAGTCTCTTTAAATTGTTAATTTTGAATAATAACACTGTTTTTCGTGAGTTTCTCTAAAGCTATTGTCCTTGCTCCTTGCAGCTTGGATAAAAAAGAAGAAGCTAACTTAAAACCAGCTAACTAATTAACTGTTTAAGGAAAACAAACTAATTTAATAACTTACAAAACCATCATGTACCACTCGATTTTAGTACTTTGTAGTGCTTGCTAGATTACTTAATTATTAATGATCATCTTGCTCATGTAATATAAGATTGTTCTTACAAAAAATGTAATTATTCAATTTTTGTAAATTGGAAGTTAGAGTTAAAAAACCAAGCAAGTTGGTAGGGAAGGATTTGCTGTTTAAGTTGTGAGGATTAATTATATGCTATGATCTTTTGGTTGGTAGGTAAATTAGTTACGGTTGATATAAAAAGGGAAACTTTACTTAAAAAAGCTCATGCTTTAATGATCTTTAAAAAATAGAATGTTGATAAAAAAAAATGGCTGGCTGTTATTAATTTGAAAAAAATCTATGTTTTAGAATCTATTAATTATTTATAGAGCCTTATTATACATGAGCTATAGTTCATATTCTTATTTTTAGGATTTGTTCATATATGTTATAAAATCTCGATCTCAAACCCTAGGGTTTTATTTATGTACTTTCAGTAAGATGAAAATTGATTTCAGTCATTGATCTCGATTGATTAGGTTAATTAGGCCGGAGTATATAAGGAGTAATAACCTCATTAATAAATATTAGTAAATAAGTGTGAGTGATCTAATTGTAAAGTCATTATGCCCAATGTATTTTGGAGTGTATTAAAGTTAGTATACACTAGTATTAGTGGTGTACTTTTAACTTATATTAGAGATATGAAGTTTAGTTTTGATTATAGTGTTTCTTGATTTTCAAATCCCTTAAACGAACCATATTTATCCCCAAAATCCTTACTTTCTACCTTATCATCCCTAGGTTAGCCAATCACTTCTTCCTAAATATTGATCTAATGACACAAGGGGAGCATCTGACCATCATTGTTTGAGGCTGTGAAATGACCGGTTAAAGTACAAACTGATGGGCAATTCAATATTTTGAAATAAAAAAATTGAGCAAAGAAGTAAATATTTGAGATAACTAAATCAATATTTTTAAGAAATCTAAATCTTATATTTATTAATTTTAAGTATCAAAAGAGCAATACATACTAATTTCATATAATTTTTATTTATATGATTAAAAATTCAATATAAATGACTCTCAGATAAGTCCACTTTGGCATGCTGAGTCGGGTTTGAATTTTAAGTTGTTAAATTATAATTTCAACATTATCATTTTCAAAAACTATCTGGGCAAGAACTTTTTAAATGATTGAGATACAAAGTGGAAGCTTTGTACCTCTTTCACTATTGGTTGTAGGCCCAATTAGTTGGCATATATGATGATAAGTAGAAGAATTAACTATTCAAAAATGGAGCAAAAAGGCATATATATTATAATTTATTTTTTCATTTAATTAGATTCTATTTTTGAAATCAGAGTTTATATCTAAGATAATAAATTATTATAGTCTCCCATTATTCAATGGGGGGGTATCTTAAGACTAGATGTGTACCTTCTCCCACACTACAAGTCTATAAGTACCATGTATGATTATTGTTGGCACTTGACTAGAAATAATATTTTTTTAGTGTAATTTAAAATATGTATTCTACTTCTGAATTCTTAGCTAAGAATTAATTTAAAGAATAGTTGTATTTGATTTGAATAGTTGCTATTTTCTAATTAAGTGTATAATTTTACTATAACTAAAAGTCTTTAATTCATTTATGTCTACTCAATTAAGGGTTAATAACAATTTTTTAAGTATTCATATATAATAAATACCTTTTTATCCATATAGCTAGGAAAATTGAGGCGAATTAATAATTATAACAGACATATGACAATTAAATACACGTGGCAAATATCATATTATTATAACATACTAACATAGATTGGAGTTAGTCTTTAATAACATAGGCGGTGCATGCAACAACAATTGCCTATATATTTCTTGTGTATATTTCATCAGTTAACTACCACTACTAATTGCATCCATATATTAATCAATGTCACCTATAACTAATTTATTCTCAATACATTCTACAAATTGATTGAACTTACACCATAGTTTTCTAAATTCAATAGCAACTGTAGTGCATTAGGTGAAAAACAAGGCTCCCTGTAAAACCCGTGATTCGAGTCATGGTTTTATAGTCGTTAGCCGATCGGTAATACCGTCGGTTCGAGTTGAGTATATTTCAGAACACGTGTACTGAGCCAATACCGGTCACGTGTATGAGCTGTGAGGGTCATGTGTACCCGAGTATGTGATGATAATGTCATGAATGAGTTATCAGAATATATGAGAGTATAAAGTTGATGGTTTTAGATTTCTTCATTTTGTGACCACATAAATAGTTTTAGGTTGCTTACCACGTTAGGATGCGTTATGGGGTAGTTTGGGTGGGTTATTAGTTATAAAGTATATCATTTAGATGTGGTGATGTTTGCTTTATTTTACGGGATTTTCTCGATTTTTTTAGGATTTATTACGAGCTAGTTATTATTTTTGACTCCAGTCGAAGTCGAGTCAATACTTATTTACAAGTTTAACACAGAGCTCTTTTCTTTTTCCCTTGACTTTTTTCCCAAAACCCTATTGCCGCCGCCATCGCTTGTCACCTCCGCCGCTGTTGCCGCTGCCCGATTGCTGCTCGCCGCCGCCCAGCCCCGACGCAGCGTCGCCGTGCCGTCCCGACCAGCTCTAGCCACGGTCCGGCCGCTGCGACGCTGGATTGCCGTGGCTAGCACGAAGCGGCGTTGTGGTCGCATTGCTGATCTTGCCACCGGCGACCGTCGCCGCCGCAGTCCAGTGGTCGTCTCAGCGTCACCAACCACCCACTTACCTTCCCTAACCAGAGCGCCGCCGATTGCCACCCCAGTCGGCCGGATCTAGCCATCCCCGTGGCCGCCTTTGTTTTTGGCATTTTTCGGCGAGCCACCGCCTCCGTCGGCCGCATTCACACCACAGACACATCGGGCTCGCCGAGGTGGTTCCGATGGTACCCCATACGGCCCCGATATGACCAGTACACGCTACCGGCGATTGTCGCCGGAAAACCGCCGGAGTGTTGCCGGAAAACCATGGAAACCCACCGGAACCTGCCGGAAAACTGGAATTGTTAGAACTTGCTGGAATTCACCGGATCTTCCATGGAGTTCATCCAGACGAACCCGATTGAGCTTCGGACGCCGTCGAGTGCCGAATTCGAGGTTCGGGATGCACACATGATGAAACCCTAACCGTCGCCGATTGTTGACGACGCGAGGTATAATTACCTCCAAGTTTACTATTTAGAATTGATGATTGTTAGACAGCATGCTAGGGTTGAGTAATTGATATAATAAATGTCTAAATGTGAATGAAACGATGAGTTACATGATGCGATTACGAATGATGAGGATTTAGTGACCAATGAGGTAGTCTGAGCATGATAAGTAGCTAATGTAATCTAGAAAAATATAATAAAATTGATATGAATAGGATGACTTAGAATTATTTACATTAATAATTGTTTGACTACTGATAAATGTTTGCATCGTGAGTGTGGTAATTATATGAGTTTGATGCATCATGTAGTTAGCGGGCATTAGTATTTGGTTCTGATGTGTAGGTACGGAGTAGGAGCTCGCCACCTAGGTACGATGACACCCTTGGAGCTTCTACCACGTTCCTCACACCCGGAGAACGTGGAGGTTTACGGGTACTGTTTAGTATAGCCCATGTCATGACTTGTGGTTCAAAGGGTACTAAAGGTGACTGCCTGAAAGTACTCGGCCTTCGGCTCAAGGCTAGGAGTAATATGGAGGACGTAGAGGGCTGAGATCAACGAGAATGAGATTTGATGCAAGATACAATAGATGAGATGACTAAGAAAAGAGAATGAGATGGATAGGGGACGCTGCCGCTCGAGGGCGACGGCTCCTGTTAGTGCCCTTGTGAGAGTTCTTGAGGAAGTATATAATGTTTTCCTTTAATAGGAGGGTTAACTCTCCTGTGCCAGTTTGATATTAGTTATTTTTCGGACCGGTAACGCTCGTTACTCACGGTTTTGTACTATATGTAGGTGACGACTATGAGATGGAAGTGCCAGCCTGGACGGAGGAGCAATGAGGTCTTTCACACACACATATGTATTCGGTGACTGAATGTTTAATATTTTGTTTATACTTTTATTATATTTGAACTGATGTGAGGTAATGAAAAACATGACAATATGATTGAATGCTAAGATATAATGTCATGATGTGAGTAATGAATAGAGGGCATAGGTGGTCTTCATCTTAAGACGTTGAGAGTAGATCCGGGTCGGCTTAACCGAATCTAGTAGATTATCGAACGGTTCGGTCGCCGGTAGCATTTTCGGGTCGGTTCACGGGTGAGCCGAGTCGGGGTGTTACAATAAGATCCCTCGAGAATGATTTCGAAAACAAGATCCACAGCAAGTTGCCTTCGGGCCTATTTTATAAATCCCTTCACATGCCTATATATATTTTTATTGAGTTTTCAGTGAGACGAGAGATTGAGAAATCAACTACACGAGAGACAAGAGATGTTGTGACAGTCAAAGCGGGCTCTGGATTAGTGCCAGCGGACTGTTCCATTCCCGAGGGATCCTG
>JAVDBV010014837.1:0-12065 GCA_032619315.1 Piper longum
TATATATATATATATATATATATAGGCTAAAACTTAGTTTGCGACAACTCATACAAGCATTAATACATGTAATTGTTTGTAATTTGGATTGTGGGGTGTATCAAGTTGAGAACCCAAAAACGTCAATTTGGATGAAGGTTTTGTCTCTTAGTGTTACATATTTATAGTACTAATTAACTTTGAGTAGAGAAACTAAGTATTGGCAAAAAGAAAGAACAAGCTTTTCATGCATGTTCATTTTCAAATGCAGGATTTGAGTTTATCTTCCATGGATGGCTGATAAAGACTTGATCTTTACTACCCTTTGATTTGCATCATAAAGATCATGTTTCTCCTTACCTTGATCCACAAAGTTTTTTGGCGGCCACTGTTCAACATTCTTGCTAAAGCTAAAGATCAAGAGTGGAAAGGAATTCATGTCAAAGCAGAAGGGAGAGATAACTCTCTTTGAGAAATGTGACCCCCAAGGTTTATACACATGATGCTCATAACACTGTTGGCCTTGTTCAAACAAAGGCGAATACAAGTCATCTTCCACTTCTTTTATAACCTCGGTTTGATAATGTTATCTACGCATAGCCATAATTCGTGGTTTACATTGCTCACAAAAAAGTTGGAACTTTTCTTTGTGAAGTATAGTGGGTTTTTCTATAAATAAGTTCAGAGAAAGATAAGAGTGATGTTGGAAATTGGAGTGTATAATCAATATATTAAAAAGTAATTGGAAGGTACAATTCTCTTGTGGATTTTGTATACGCAAAGCAGGAAGGAATTGTGAGAACAAGAAAGTTTTTTTATGGTGCACAAATAACTTTATGTTTCTTCATTTAATTAAATATATTTAATCTTCCACCAACAAAAGCGTCTGACTTGCTTCACTGCCTCACGTTTCCATCACCCAGAAACTGCGCTGCACTCTTCATCTTCTTCACATGCCTTCTCGGCAGTTTCAGCTCAGAAAATTATATACAAGTGAACTTGTTCTTGTTGTTGGGTACTTGTGGTGGATTGTTGGCTGGGATGTCATTCATGTCCTAGCTTATTTTTCTACTACCGAGTGTTGGTGTTTGTTAATTACATGTTCTGTTGTCGACCCTGATCGCCATTTTGATGTTTCTGTATTGATGATTGATGTAATAGGGGTACCGAGTAAACATTATCAAGAAAGCATTCTTCTTTCCACATAATATTTAATTAAGATTCCTCTCACCATTCATTGTATGGCCGTCTCTGTTCAATTGGACTCTGCACAAGGCAACAAGGCTTGCCACAAATCTGTCCTGTCTTGCCATGGACCATTGGCTAGAGTTGAAAGCAGAAAAGCTCTAAAAGGGTTCAACCTTTTCTTCCTCCGTATATAAACCACGCCCTAGCAAATTCCTAAAGCAGGGCATGCACGCGGCTACATGAGTTGAACGAGGTTGGCCGCTTCTTAGCAACAACTATGAACACACCCACACACACACAGTTAACTCCACCATGGACGTTTTCTCGTGAGCCAACTAGAAGTTTCAGCGTTAGCACCTCTTAACCACCCATTCATGCCGTGCAGTTTGCAATTTGGTGATTGACCCAGCTGCCCAGATAACCGCAGAATCAAGATGAGAGTTAGCCATGAGTGTTGATTGATGTCTCTGCTTACATCCTTTTTGAATTATACGACACGTTCAAACCTCTCCCTTGTTTTCAAGTCCACCCTTGTCTTCAACTTTGCATTGAATAAATAAATTGCACAAGGTGGTTATTGGGTAACCATTGGGTGATGGGTATTTTATTTTTGCTTGGACTTTCAGCAATCGTTTGTTATTTGATTACTTCTTAAATTCTAGTATATCTATAAAAGCCTTTTGTGTCTTTTGCCAAGCTCCGTATTCCACCTTCCACCAAGACTCAAACGTCATCTAATCTCTGCAACTGGCGTGGACAAGACGAAGAACGGAGTTTTCGATTGTTGTAACGAGGTGTGGAACCTCTAGTATATGTTTTCTATGATTTGTTGTCGTCTGATGTTTGTACCCTTCTCAGATCAACCGCTTCCTTGGAGTTTTGTGTATGGTGGCATCTCTGCTGCTTTCAAATGTTTCTGACAGGCAAACTTCTTGACTTTGTCAGATCAGCCTCCTTTGTTGAGGCCTTTGGTGATTGCCCAGAAAGCTTGGAGCTGCTGTTGTGCGACCAAAACAAGTTCCGAAGAGATGGGTGCTGGAGGTGATCAAGCTGGAGCTCTTCCAAATAGAGCAGACAGTGTTGTTCTGGAGATGGAAGCTCTGTCGTCCCAAGTTGAGGTTCCCAATAGCGATGTCACCACCCCCACCAAAATGAATGTAATCCTCCTCTTCATCTCAATCATATTGAATTATTATCTACATATATTCCTTTTGATCAGAGCATATTATGGATAGATTACCTATCCCCTTCAATCTATGAAAAGCCAATTTCAATTAATGTTTCATACTTGTATTCACTAATTGGTTCCTACAACTGGGTAATTCATCACAATTGCAGAGAACTCTGTCACGCAAAGCTCCCAACTGGTGGGACAAGAACTCGCCAAAGAGAGAAACCGATGAGTCTGTGAAAGGTTAGGCATAACTTTCAATTGAATTCAATCCATCCTTCCTTCCTACGTCTCTTTAGGATAAGATCATCTACCAAGGAATGGTTTTTGGTAATCACAATTATCCACCTTGTTTGAGTACATAATCATTTATCAAGCTACTCTGACCCACATGTTTGCCCACATCTATTGCTAATATAAACCCAACTTACCATTCCAATCTCTTTCCAGACTGCAATCAGTCAATCCATCAAGAATATACAGTTTTCCATGAAATCCATAGCAAGCTGTATCAATATTGCGCCATTCATGCACCAAGGAAGTCATGGGTTTTTTTTTTTTCCAAAGCAAAATCAAAATCAAAATCATGGATTGTTGAAGAGTAGTTCACATTGCTTCGTTGCAAAGCTTGGGCAGTTGAGATTTCCTTGTTTCCCATCAAAACTCATAGTCAACAAGCGTGCCTTTTACAACAAGGACCATATAGAGTGGGAAATAGATTGATCTGTTTTAGTGCGTAGCCTAATTTTCCTACCCTTCTCGTTGAGTTGATAACAACGTATATTCTCAAAATCGGATTGGATAACAGGCGGAGGAAGAGAGTTGAGTGGAGGGTCCAGTGTTACAGTGGGTGTTGACTCCACCAGCTTCACCGAAAGCAGTGCCATCAGAAGGTACATGAGCCATGGCCGGCGCTCGTCTCCTTGGATCCACCCTCGCCGTGTTCTCCTCTTCTTTGCTACCTTGTAAGCTGCTTCCCCCTCCAAAATTTCTTAGCTCTACAACACCTCAAATGATGATGAAATATTGGGTTTGTAAGTGTGTTATCCTTAGTTTATTGGCTGAAGGAAGAGTTACCCACGTGCTCATGTGTGCTGTTTTGCTGTGTGATGAATGGTGTACTGATTTATATGATGTGTTGCAGGTCGAGCATGGGGACTATAATACTTATATACTTCACACTTTCGGTTACAAAGATGAGTGGTGATGATGGGAAAGGCTTCCAGTCGTAGCAGAGATTTCAGGGTCCTTTGGGATATGCGTTTAAATATATGATTTTAGCTGTTCTTGGCTATGGCGCCTGTTAGGTTGAGAGAGTTAACCTATGTACAGAGCTAGCAATATGTTGTAAATTGTGCTGAATGTGATGACTGTTTTCGAGTTCATTAGCTAAATTTAATCGATAGCCAAATGAAAGTTTCGATTTACACTGTTTAATTAGTGGTTTTAGCTAGCTAGAGCAATCAAAATATTCAGGCACAAAATTTTTTAGCAAGAACATATTTAGTATTTGATTCTATCTTTCATTTCCGGCTTGTCTTCTCACTCAAAGTTCATATAGTTATTTGTTCATCTACTTCAAACTATAGATGAACTTGTACTGCTATATATCTAGAAAATAACAAACCAATTCAAAACACACGTAGCCGCTAGTAATTTCTCACCTACTAAGTTCATCTGGATAAGTCAATATGGTTGACATATTATTCCTTCTATTCTTCATATATCCTTCTACAAAACCTCTTCAAAATGTTCTCTTGGTGCCTTGATATTATTATTTGAGAAACCTGGGAACACCTATCTTGAAGCCCAGGGCTTTCACATCTTCTTGCACTTGTTGCCTAAACTCCTTGAAGCTGAACTTCTTGTACATGGATGGCTGCTTATAGCTTTTGATCACAGTATTATAAGAAGGGCATGTAAAATAAGCTACTGAAAGCCTTTTCTGCTTCTGATTGAGCAATGACCATACGTTTCTTGATTATTTCTAGATAATTATAAAATAGAAAGAAGATGATCAATAGAAATAAAGATGTATATATTCAATATACAATATATTTTAATTCAATAAATAATATATGAATAAATATAAATTAGTTTAACATGCAAATATCAGTATATATTTAATTTTAAACACAATTTTTCCAAATATAATTAAAAGTATATTACTCATTGAATTCAATTTGAAATTATCAAAAGCAAAAATTAATATTACAAAGTTTAAATATATATATATATATATATATATATATAAAATTAAAAACACTTATTTTAAACAATTGAAAGTAAACATTAGCTAATATTGAGTTTTGGACAAGAGAGGAAAAGGAAGAATGTGACAATGAGATTTGGCCAAGTAGGAGACGAATTTTTTTTTTTAGAAGTTGGAAAAAAGAGGAATTTGCGAGGATAGAATTAACGTTATGCAAGGATAAGGTCGAAACAAGATGAGTGATAAGGACAAATTAGAAATGTTATAATCGAGTCGAGTCATATCTATAATTGTTGGTCGGTAAGACTTGATCGATAAAATTGATCAAAATAACCCGCTTTGCATCGTAAGAATGGAAGAAAATAAAAGTAGGGCCACAAGGTGATCACGGCTATAAGCGTCCCGTGGCCGGGGTTTGGCCGGTGGCGAGCCAAGATGACCGCGACGCTAAAGGTGAATAACTCCAAAAATAGGACAAACACCTCTAAAAATCGATTGGTGAAGCTAAGATTGAGTGGATGACTCAGATTTTGCCATGTGGAATTATCTAAACATCCGACAACTCAGTGGCCTAGTAGGGCCCACTTATGGGTATGTGCAATGTACATATGGACGGAAAGCTCGGATCAAGACCATCTAAAGTTAAAATTGGCTTAAATCCTAAAAGTGACTCTATAGGTAGGAATTGAGGTAGGAAGGAAAAATGGGCCTGATCCCTCAACTCAATAAAGTGAAAATCTAAAACTCAATCAAGCTAGGCTTATATGGTTACAATACGGTGATTCGAATTCCCTATGATCATACAAATGAGATACCCTAAAAATTCCAAACCGATACTAAACGCTGCAACGATAAACTAATACTAGATGCTGCAATGACCTAAATCTAGGCCTAAACCCCTAGCTAACTCATAAAAAAAAATTTGTATACCTTGTGTATACACTAATAATTCGTGTTTTGCAATAGCTAAACTGAATCAATCATCTGTATGTTAGGCATGCTTAACCACTATAATATACTTATATGGCCATCAAGAACCAACTCGAGACTGAAAATTAGTCTGGCTCAAACTCGCTCGAATTGACTCGAGACGGGCCCAAAATGGGCAAAGCTAAAATCGAGTAAAACCCAAAGCCAAAATTGGGGTTTTACAACCTCTCATCCTTATAAAAATTCTGTCCTCAGAACTTCTTATATCAACTTCGATCGGAAGACTCAACTAAAGATGCCACTAAGTTGGCAAAACTAAAGTTGTTGAGCTATAACCTGGAGGGTAGCTCTCCCTCAAAAGCTAGCTACATATTGCCCGAACAGACCAATATGAAGCTAGAACAATGAACAATGATGAAGATCACTAGTTCCTTACTAATTTGGTTGGACAGGGCCACTCATGGTTGAACCATCTCGCAAAACATGTCATACATGCTAGAATCATATGGCTGGACTGACAATACATGTTTGAATCATCTCGCTCGATTAGCTCCTAGGGTCAGTGCAACCTATGAAGACTAAAATGCAATGACCTAGGCAGAAAAAAACCTAGGTTCACACCTAAGGGTCTACTGACTGGTCAAGTAGGTATTTTAGACTACTGCAAGGTTCTAGTCTGAACTACATATGAAAAAAAAATTATTTCGGTGCGAGCTAAGAGGCCTAACATCTACCCATGTCTCCCTTGATCCTCAATAATATAATAGGTCAACTACTATACCCACTAAGAAGGATCCAAGCTCGCTTGGAAACTTAATAGCAAAACAAGAGATAAGAACAAAAAGATAAAAAAAAATCTGCTCATTAGCGATTGAGTTTATCCATGCATCCAATGTCTATAAATGGTATCCCCGCCTCTCCAATCACACCTTTTGTATTGTCTCCTCTTTGTCTCTCCCTTTCATCTTACCTTTTTTATTTCTCCCCCTCCAATTCTGAAGGTGAGATGACTCCCTGTATGATCTATAATATTGCAATTTTTAATGTGTTGTATACATGTGCTCTTCTTATTCTTAATGGTTATGTCCACAGTCTTATGTTCTATATTGTAATTTTTAATGTGTTGTATACATGTCTTCTTCTTATTCTTAATGGTTATGTTCATAATAGTCTTATGATCTATATTGTAATTTTTAATGAGTTGTATGCTTGTCTTACATCTTATATATGATCAATGTTCATAGTGTTATGATCTGTATTGTAATTTTATGTGTTGTATACTTGTCTTCTTCTTCTTAGTCTAGTCATTATGTTGTATAAATACATTTAGTCTAGCCCCGTTTGAAGTTTGTGGTGATCATCTTTTCCTTTTGTTCTTGTTGTTTGACATGTATATATGGTTGATTTCTTTTGTATATTTATATTTATTTGACTTGATTATCTCTTTATAGTGTCATAACAATTTACTGGTTGTAGCTATATATGAGACGTTCTATATCTTTTTGGTTAAGTAGACACTGTATTTTGATATACAATAATAGAAGAAAAATTACCATACTCTCGTTATATGTAAGACCATGTTATTTTTTCGCATAAAGGATAACTCTTGAGTAAATATCTCTAGGAGTGTGAAAAAAATTTATATTTCTATAATTGAGAAACAATAGATAATTTGAAAATCCAGAAACATTGATTTCTCTCAAAAGTCTCCTTAGTTTCTCTTCTTGTCATCTAACTCACTT
Organism: Piper longum; assembly: GCA_032619315.1. Lineage (NCBI taxonomy): Eukaryota > Viridiplantae > Streptophyta > Magnoliopsida > Piperales > Piperaceae > Piper > Piper longum. The sequence goes on from JAVDBV010014837.1 coordinate 7,223, forward strand.
TCTTTGTCCGAATTTGAGAACAATAATAATTGAATTTTGCAAGATCAAATATTGAATAAAAATTATTTGAGCTTATTTTGAACTCTAAGTTGTAAAAGAAAAGCTCAAAAACATTATTCAGATTTTTCTACATTAGTTTTTTTGTTGATCTTCTTTCCATTCCTTTGTCCTAAGTTCGTCGTCATAGATTTCAAGTTGCTCCTGCGTTGCACATCACTGACCTTGTTGCATTACAGATGCAAATCTTCGTGAAGACCCTCACCGGAAAGACCATCACCCTCGAGGTCGAAAGCTCCGACACCATCGTCAATGTGAAGACCAAAATACAGGACAGGGAAGGAATCCAACCGGACCAACAAAGGTTGATATATGCTGGGAAGCAGCTCGACGATGGTATGACTTTAGTAGACTACAGCATTCAGAAGGAATCAACCTTGCACTTGGTTCTGCGTCTGCGTGGTGGCATGCAAATCTTTGTCAAGACCTTGACAGGGAAGACGACAACATTGGAGGCGGAGAGCTCTGATACTATTGAGAATGTGAAAACTAAAGTGCAGGACAAGGAGGGCATTCTCCCTGAGCAACAAAGGCTTATCTTTGCTGGTAAGCAGCTTGAAGATGGGCACACTCTTGCAGACTACAACATCCAGAAGGATGCTACCCTTCACCTTGTTCTTCGTCTCCGTGGTGGCTGCTTCTAAGTTTATTGCTCAAGCATGGTTTTTAGGATCTAGAATATCATCTAACAAGTGCCTTATTATTTAGTTTTCAGATAATAACTATTTCTTCTTCTTCATTAAAGGATGCTGGTAGTGTTTAGTTTTTCTTGATTTGAATATAAGAAACCAATGCCAGTTGTCTTGTTTTTTGTTGAACTTGATTGACTTACATTAGTTTGATTGGTGAATTCACCACCTGCATCAACTCTCATTATTTTCTGGATATCTGTTTAGTTTGAAGAATTAGGTGAAAGTATATGTGTTAAGAGGGAAGCTAGTGTTTGGTTATATATGAGAGGAGAGTAAGAAGTAACTCTCAAGTTGTTCACAATTTCTAATGGCAAAAACCCAAAACTAGACTTCAAAGCAAGCAATTTCTAATGGCACTAAAATTAATTTTAAAGAAGCTGTAAGCATTCCTAATTGAAATCGAATTCTAATATATGGCTAATTGAAATATGGAGCATATCATGTTCAAAATCACACTTGCTATTAATTTGTAATTATCTAAAGGCCAAAATTTAGTTCACAATACTTATCAATTCTGAAATATGAGAATGTTTTTGATTGATATACATTAACGATAAGAGGTGGTATGTCTGTTATTTATACTCATACATATGACCACCAAAGCACAAACCAGTGACAAGGAGATCACCCCTATAATCTGGCCCCAAACACTTTGGTAGCCAATGATCCATGAAAACATGGATTGCTTCATATGAAACAAGTATGATAGAGCATAAAAATTACAACCACAACCAACAAAGAATACTAATTATAGACTCAGTTGCAATACTCTCCAACAAATACTATTTGAATTACTTCCAAGGAGACTGAGAACACTCTGGAGGCAATTCTGGGTACCGCTCGTTGTCTTTGCAGTAGTCATAAGTGACCAAGTTCCTCCCCACCCACCCCAAGTCCTCCTTCTGAGAATCAGACAAGACCCGAGCATCATGTTGATCCCACCAGTTATCTGTTGTGGTGGAGACGCAGGCAGGGTAAGGGTCCTCCCACTGGCAAGCGTCGACACTAAAATCTTTGTAGGAGGAGACGAAGGGGGCCTTGCTCCAATCCGTCTTCTCTAGTCCACCCCTTGTTGCCCAGTCGTCTGCATTCCATATGCTTGAGTACATATACATGGGCTTCTCGTTGGGGAAGAAGTTGTTGGCCTTCTCTGTATTCTTGAGCACTCTAATTGGCACCCTATCCACTAAGAACCTGTATGGCATCCATTGCAATTATCAGTCTTGTATCCATGTTCTTCATCTGGGTTTTGATGAGTTTTTGCTCCATGTAAATAAGGTGTGCGATTCCTATATGCACTAGATCATTTTAGTTAGTGAGAGATGGTTATATATAGAAATTTGTTGACGGCTTACTTAAGCTGATCATCGTTCCAAAGGAAGGAGTAAGTGTGGAAATCAAGGGTTGGATCAAACCAGAGCTCATGACGCATCTCCCTCCCTCCAACACCACCTTTGTAGATATTGGTCTGTATTGTGTATGGCTGCCCAGTTCTGTTCCCCAAGAACTCAAAGTCTAGCTCATCTCTTTTTGGTCCCTCATCAGAAATCATCTACATTTCAGAAAATTTATGAACTTTTCTTTGCACCACTGTTTACTTCAATGAGCTTGGCTTGGCTGAGGTAGATCTGTACAGAAAACTGAGAAGAACTTACATAATAAGCAGTGACAATACCGGCAGAGTCCCCACCAACCAATCTCAGCTTCATGCTAAACCATCCGAATCTGTACCGATTCTTCGTCTGAAACCCGCAACCTGTATTCAATAGATACAATTAGAAGCGAATAAATTGACAAGCTTCTAACATCTTACATGCTGAAATAGATCAAGCAAACAAGACCCATAATATATGAATGTGTATCAGAACCACTCCACCTGTTTTATTGTCCAATGTGAGGTACCAGACCTGCCCATCAGGTGACGTCTTGAAGTGGTCCTCAGCCCAGAGTATCTTGAAGTTGTCATAAAAGGAGGAGTTCTTCGCAGCTTCAGAGAAAGTGAGGCCAAGTAGGAGAAGAAGAGCCGCAACACTCACCATTGTTGTCATCTCTCCAGCTATGGGGAAGAAAGGAAGTCACCTAGCAGCTATTAAGACTTTGAACTAGGAATCCAAAATGCCCATCTGGGTCATTTTTTTATAGGTCATAGGCAGATATTTCCGACAAAACTCTCAAAATAAAGTAGATTTGCACAATCTACCGAGCAATGGCTGCATGGCAAAGATTTTACTGATTGGAACATAGCTTGTGTGGTGTCGGTAGACAAGCAAATAGAGATTTGTGAAAGGTGGTAAGAGAAGAGTCAGAAGACAGATGGTGAGATTTGGGTGGTGTGTCACATGGAAAGGAACAAATACTACAAGTTGATGAATTATGAAAGAGTTGGAGGGAGACGATTCCAGGCTGCCATGGATTGGAGATGCTGGCGAAGCAACATGGAGGAGATGTCAAGTAGGGACGACATGCTGGTATGAAAAGCCGTGAATTATTTCCTGTATAATACTAGTTTGGATTTGACAACATATAGTACCTACAGTACCTTGGGCTTCCCAGAAATGGCATGTGCCATGATAGGAGTTTGAAGAGCAGTATTGATAATTAGTGCAAGTATAGATCAACATAATATAATCAGGGAAAAAATTTAGATCAGCTATACCTCGTATAGTTGATATGAGCTAAATATTTAATTTCACAAAAATAATATTTATATATATTAAAAATAAGGTGTATGAGCAAGGATAACATTTTATCTTTTTTTTAATATTATTATCACTTATTTTTAATTATTAAAAATGCACTAGTTAATAAATATTTTAAAATTAATTTTTATTATAATTATTTTTCTCTGATAATTAAGATGAAAAAAATTAAAAACATTAAATTGTGTTTAAATTTTATTATTATTTATTATTATTATTATTATTTTTGAATTGCATGACTCACTAAATTATTCAAAATAAAAAGTTCAACTTATTTCAGCACAGGTATATAAGGCATTTTAGTAATCTACGGAATAAGTAATTGATAATTAACTCGTTTTATCTTATAGTTAAACTCGGTAAAGATTTATTGTATGGAGTAGAGGCAATCATGGTCTTAAAACACATCATTATTGCAACTAAACTTAATTCAAATTTTACTCTTTTGCAACTTGACATTATCACCCAAGACCTCTTGCAGTGGAGGTCCTTAAACAAAGTAGTCCTTATTTATAACCTCCACATTAATAAAAAAAAATGACAAAAGCCACCAAGGAAAATACATGAACAACATGAAAAAAAACATAAATAAATAATTTAAAAATATTCATTGAAATTGCAGACCCCAACAGCCAAAATCAACAATAAAAAGAAGCCAAGACTGGTGTTGGTAAGAAAAGCTGTGAATTATTTGGTGTATCAAGTTTTATTTAGTGCCTTGAAATTCCAAGTCAAGGATTGTAATAGTATAAGGGCACATGGACGTTCTTATTTATATTTATTATTCATTTCATAACAATACCAAGGGAATCACCAGCATGACAATTATCTATATATTTATTTGAAGGAAAAATATCACAAATAGTTAAATTTTAATATTTTCTATCACAAATAATCAAAATTTTAAATTTATATTATATATATGTATATATATATATATATATATATATATATATCTAGATCTCAAATTTTTATTTCACATATAGACAATTTGTATATTTTAAGAATATTTGGTTAGTAATATTTGTTTTATTGACATAAATACTTTTAATTTAACTTCAAAATTTTCTAAACAAATTTTTCTTGCATTTTATATATTGAATGATATTTTATTTAAAAAAAACTATTCATAATAAACATATATTAGAAAAAAAAAGTTTTAATGTCTAATAAAATATATAAATTTCAAATTCAAATTTCAAACTCCCAAAAAATAATAATTTTTTATTTTTTATTCTTGATGGTCCAAAATTAAATTTATTTTTTTATGGTCCAAAATTCAATAAACTATATACTTTTACTTTTAAGCTCATCAATAATATAATTTTAGAATCTATTTATCTTTTATAAGTTTATATATATATATATATATATATATATATATATATATATATA
>JAVDBV010014855.1:4688-19804 GCA_032619315.1 Piper longum
AAAACCAGCATTTCGACAGGGTTGATAAGGAATAGCCTGTCTAAGAATGATGCAACAAAGGCTGCAAATGCTACCCCTTCGCCCATCATCAAGCTTTCCCCGGATGTGCTTGCCCGTCGTTGCGATAGTAAATCCAGAGGAAGCGTTTATGATCCTGTTTTAGGACTTTGTTGCCACTTTTGCAGGTTTTCACCCTATCTTTATTTTTTTCCATTCAAAGCGTGCATATTTTTTTAATATAGTACTCTACCACTGTGGGATATATTTGGATCAAATAAGTCAAATTTAAAATTATAAATAGGGACACTAAAACTTTTTTTTTTATGATCAATCAACCACTTTACCTTAAAACGCCTTTAGTTTTTTTTATTGTTGCCGCGTTTTAACCTTTCTTGCAACTTCATGTGTGTAATTGATTTGGCCCCACAATAATTTCACAAGCCCTTAATATATACTTAATTTAAAATTCTTATTTTAATTTAGGAAAGCTTAAGATTAGAATTCAACCTAAATTAGAAATTTTAAAATATTAATTTAATTATAATTATTCTATCAAATTAAAATTTATTATTTAATAAAATAGACTTGATTTTAATTTTTACAAATTATATATAATATATATATATTTACATATTGTTATTTATTATAAAAAAACTTAGGGTATAATTTTAAATTTAAAATCTTTAAAAAAATAAATTCTATTCAGTTATTATATTTTTTATCTATTAAAATTAAAATTACTTTTAATATGTGTATATAACTATATTTTTTTGTTAAAATTAAATAAATAAAATTAACTATTTTTTTATTTTTTTAAAAAAATATAATAATATTTTTAAATTATATTTGTATATTTTTATTATATATTATTAATAAGTTTCAAATATACCCCGCAAATCGGGTAGGTCTTTGGCTAGTAATTAATTAAGTATTGATTAAAATATAATGATTTTTAACAAAAAAATACAATAACATTTTTAAATTAATTTTATATATTTTATTATATAATATTAATAAGTTTCAAATATATTTGCACGGTCTTTGGCTAGTATTTAATTAATTATCGATTAAAATATAATTGTTTTCAACAAAAAAAGCCATACTTTGGGAAAATATAATATTAATAACCATGTACGAATTAAATAATATGAAAACCTAATCCGTTCTCGATTTGAAGAGGATCCGCATTATTATCGTCGGGTTGGACCCGCAATTTCTTATAGATTTTGGAATGATAAAATTGTGGATACTTGCTTATTTGAATGCTTCACACTCAATCTCATAGATTTTGGTTGATAGAAGATACCAGAGGAAGCCACCAAGGTGTTTCTGTGCTATTAAAATTACTATGATCAACAATGTTGCATCATATTTATCTTCTCTGAGTAATGTGTTTCAATTGAAAAGTTTATTTGATTTTGATCCTCTTTTAGTAGATGAATTTAATTCAAAAAAAAAAGAGAATAAGGGCATGGTAAGGGAATCTGTGTATTAGTTCGGGTTCAAATTTGTTGGCAATTAGAAGAAGAGCCAGGAATTCAATTGATATTCCATTGTTCGAACTAAGTTAAATTTATTCTTCTTGTCTACTTATAAAGAATTGTGCTCAAAGTTACGAATTTTTTTCTTCCAGTTCATCTAAATTACATCATATCAATGTTTATTTATGTGTTCCATGTCCTTTCTTATAGTCTCCAAGGCCCCGTAAGTACAAATCTGCCTTGGACACGTAAGTTAATGTCACGAAATGAATGTGAAACAGAAATTAGTTCATGCAAAGATTCTTTTAAAGTTTAAATTGGAAAGGAATTATGAAAATTGGAATGCCGTAATTTCACGTGAATACATACATGTGCTAATGCAGACAGAAAAAGTTGTGCGGGGAAGAAGATTGCAAACGGTGTGGAATTGGTGACATTGAGCAGCCATGTCTAGGTACATTTGCGGGTGAAATTGCACTTAAAATGTTCTAAAACACATACTGACCTGGGAGTTACTGCAAACCCAGGCAAAACAGAGTGCTCTGTCTGCCATTCTAGCCAAGGTGTTCTTTGCCGAGCTTGCCTCAAGGTTAGGTATGGAGAAGGTACTGCATGAATATACTCCTACTCCTCGGCAACAAAGATTACTGCATTTATCAAAATGGGTACTTCTTAAACAGCTTTTTCATGTCTAGAAATGGATGAGGTCAAAGCAAACAAGAATTGGATGTGTCCACATTGTATTGAAGAAAAGGGTATCATGCCTAACTGGATATGCAACAGGTACTTCTCTCAACATATTGCGAATGATTGACTCTCACCCTGTTCTCTTCTTGCATGGAGAAAGAAATTACAAACACAAATTTAGATAAAAAATTCTGTTAAAAAATATTCTATGAACTTTTGGGGGATGTGGATCAAACCTAATTTTTCATTTAAGTAAAGCTTTTTAACTTGAGGACATCAGTATGATTTTATATATCATTTGTTCTTTACATTAGTTTTAACCAATGTTTTTTAAAACCATACGGCCGACCAACCTGAAGTTGTAGCCGTTGCTTAGTTTGGATCGGGTTTAGCATGTTAATCTAATCACTATAGAATTATATTTATATTATTAATAAAAATTAAATTAAGATTATTTTTATATTAAACTAAATATAATATAATAGTTGTAAACATGAATTGTGTATTCTGGAGGTTCTGTACTTTGAGTAATTATTACAACGTCTATATGTGATATATCAACATTGATAGAAATATAACACTCTTATTACTTTTATATATACACTTCTATATGATTGACAAAAAAAAAAAAACTAACACAGTTGATTAGATAAAATATTAGATAATAATTAGATAAAATACTCTCAAGCTAAGTCAAACTAATTTTATAAAACTTACATAAAATACTATAGTATTTATAAAATACCGTGGTTTTAAAGAAAACCAGATTAAAAAAACTGAATATACTGGGGTCTGTTTATAGACGCCAGTATAGATATTAGATAATATGCGATATACTAGGTCGGACCGACTAAGACGGTACGGTTTTTAAAAAAGCGTCATATTTTTCCAAGCAGAAGTCATGCTATAAATGTTGAATGCAATTGATGTTGGCTTTCAATTATGCAAACCTTTAAACAAAACTTTAAGAACACTTATCCTGTAATTTTGCCAATTTGTAGCTCTATATGTTTGAAGAAGCGAAAGATTTCTGCCACCGGAGTTGCCATCTATCAAGGTTAGAGATATTTCAGTATTACTACACGTTCATCAATGTTATTCAATTTTATTGTGATAGCTATTCGCTTAGTTTTTAAACTAATAGTAGGTGATTTTTTTTTAAAATCTTTTACATCTTGGCAATTAGCTCGTAAGAAGGGATACAAATCTGTGGCGCACCTACTGATGGATAAACTTGGAATTAGATCGAGTAATTCTAATTGAGGTATTCTAGCTCTTGAAGCACTCATTCCTATCCATGTAGCGTATATATCAAATTTGGAAGTCTTATTTAACATTGTTGCTTGTAAACCAAGTTAGTTCAGCTGACTGATGGGGCTATTACATGTTAATATTGGCTAGCTTTCCTTCAAAAGATGTGTATTTTATCATTTCATGTGATTTCCATTTCTAGACATGATAAATCTAAGACTTGTTGCATTCGTTTTCCTTGTTCATTGAGAACCTTTTTTTCGTAGAAGAAAATGTTTCCAACTTTGTTTTTCCATACTTATAATTTTTTGTTTCACTGTTCCCTTGACTGAGATACCAATCAACACATGTTGCTACGATTCTTTTAAGATCACTGAATTTTAAAACTACCCTTGTGCATTTCGTCGGACATTAGTGTACCTAAGGGTAGGGGTGGGTGCGACAATTAAACGTTCGAGTTCGACAATCTCCGAAATGTCTGTTACCGAATTTGACCAATAACAAAGAAAACAAGTTAGTCATGGGCAATTCTTCGTCTGATTGAATAACCATTCAAGCGTCTAGGATTTTATGTTAATAATAATATCCCCAATATTTGGTAGACATCACACAGGTGTTATATATATCATGCTAATAGATATAATGCTTCAGGTAAAACCTCCAGGTAAACAATTGTCACTAACGACGAAGAAAGTAATCTTGGCATTGATATGCTTGATCCACTGAATTAATCTCTTATCAAATATTTATTGGGTTGAAATATAATATATTATTTGGGTAAGATCTAACATATCATCGGAGGTGCCTTAAGACGCTTTCAATTTGGATAAATTATCAAAAATAATACTTTAACCAATTAATATATATTTAGACTAGGTTGTTACATAGCATATGAAGCAAAGATTTTGTTCATCATATGACTAACAGAAATTCTTTAAAAAAATGGTGGTAAATAAATATATAAAATATTTTCACCCCTCAAAGTTGTAATCAACCAAGTCAAACCAACTATATATATTCAAAATTGAAAATTCTCTTCGTTCACCAATCACAAAATTTAATATACACCAATTACGGCATGTTTTATGGTATAAAAGTTTCAAAAAAGAATATTTTTTTGCCTTATAGGGTATTTGATTACAGTTTTTTTTCTTAGATTTCTCAAAAAAAAATTTCATAACAAAAATAATTTTATAAGTTTTTTTTTTTTTTTTGCAAAAGTGTTTGGCAAAATTCTTTTTTTTTAAAGATAATTATTTTCTCGCTGGCACGAGCCTCTGCTTCGCCTCCCAGTCCGCGCGCCATCTCTTGCCCCGGTTCCCCCTCCCCAGGTCATCTGCTCCTCGCCCGCCCGCCATCCCCCTCGCTCCCGGAGATTTTATCCCAAGATCAAATTCCAGGGCAGTTGCAAAAATACAGATATCTAAAAACTTAGTAATCCTTTCACAAGACAGGGCCAAAAAAATTTGCTGAGATAGTTCTCTCAATATAACAATCTTATTCCAAAAACCTGAACTCATGTTCTACGAACAATACCATATTCTGCTAAATTCCTAACCGCCCACAAGTTCATCGAAAGCAAAACAAAGAACCATGAAGTTCAGAATTCCAGACCCAAGATTGTAGAGGATTTGCAATCCAAATCCCACAACAGCAGAGAAATTACAGAAAAACAGAGTTTCTTCTTTGCTGAGAAGTTGCTAACCACCGACAACTTAGTACTTCCAACCCAGCGGATCACGGTTGCCAGAGTCAATATTAACGGCCAGCAGTGCGTCACCAAACGTGGCCCTGTTCTCCACCAAATCCGAGAGCCATCTTTCTAGCCTCTCATCCATCACCAAACTTGGCATCGTCGCCAGCGGTTTCAGATCCAACCGAGCTAGCATTGTTAGCGAGACCTGTCACACAAAACTTTCACGGCGGCGCGGGGCATTATCGCAAAGAGCTCCCGGCTGCTCTGACCAGACTCTCCAGAAGCAGCGCCGCTCGCCATCGCAAGTGGAGAATCTTTGGCGGGACCCCTAGACGGTGTCGTAACGGCGGTGCACTTTTCCTCCCAACTTGGTGCTAGTTGATGTCAAGAAGAGATGCATCCACTGGCCGTAGCGGTGGTATAAATTCCGGGCCAAGAAGGAGAAGAAAGAGGAAGAGTAAATTGTCGACAGGGAAAGAGGGGCTACAGAAAGCTATTTTTTAATAAAAAAAGTGATTTTTTTCTGCCCCTCACATTTTTTTTAATCGATGTAGCCTCTTCCAAGCACCTTCACACCCATTTTTATTTTTATTTTTAATTTTACTAAAAATATAACCAAATAACCTATTAACCCAAAAAATTCTAGTGCATGTCATCTGATAGTTTACTAATGCAACCTAACCATAAAATCATAAAACTCAACTGATAATGGTTTACGGGTAGAAATTGTGACCTCATGGATGCTCATGTAGGCTCCATTTGAATACCCTTAACCATAACCTTGCATGAAAGGGTACAGTGTTAATAGTTGTGCCTTTTGAGAGGGATACGACTATTTGCTAATGGTCATAATCCTCTTCAAAAGTATCACACACCTTTTAAATGGTATGAGTTTCTCTATATAAAAGAGGCATAACCCTTGAGAATTGATGATCACATTTAGTCTCATTATGGATGATTTCCATCTATCACTGTTTAGAATCAGATGGTGGATAATATACAAGTCTTTAATAGTCGTTAGTCGTTGTGGAAGAGACTGGATCTAAAAATAATCGGGATCAATTTATGGGAGTCTTCCGCTGCAGAGCACTTCAATTTTTTCTCACTATATTTTAACAGACAATCTGCAATTCGATGGAGACTGCAAGTGAAGCTAATATGAAAAGTATGAATATTAAGGGTATTTTTGGGAATTACAGTAGTATAATTCAACCGTTCGAAAATTGTCTTTCGTAGTTAATTATATGGCAAGAAAAAAAATTAAATTAGGTGAAATTTGAAATTCAAGTTTTGAGAAAATAAAAGAGGAAACCGATGTTTGAGAGAATAGGCAGAAGATTTACAATCCTCCTTCCCATCGTCTTCTACTTCTCCATACTCTTCTATTCTCATTCTCTTCTTCTCGTCTATTGTACTCCCTTCCCTCTCCTACATTGTCTCCTAATTCCCAACTCTTTCCCTTGTACTCTTAATCCCATGCTCGTGCAAGGTTGCTGATCAGGTAGGCGGGAGCACTTACCAATTGATGAAGATGGTGCTAGAAAATACTTCAAGAGCTTCAACAATCATAGATCAAGGCAAAGGAATCCTCCCTGTTCCAGATTATTCCCTTTCGAACTTTATTTCCCAAAAGTACTTCTTTTTGATATAGCAGCTTTTACCATTTGAGGACTTCTTATTGTAAGTCTGAGAGAGTTTAGCCGGTTAACGACCTTTATCTTCCTTTGATCTGTCTTGTTTCCATCATGTGCATTACAATCCATTGACCAATCCACCTCAGCATATAGCCGATGCAAGGTTGGTACACCAAGCTATTGTGCTCTATTTATGACTTCATCTCTTTGATTGAAGATTTCCAATGTATTAACATGCAAACGCCGTGAAAGCATCTATGGGAGAGAGCTAACTACACACTTACTAAAAAAATTAAATCCCTACAATACCTAGACTGTACTTATCCATCCATTCTGAGCCACAAAGTAAGTGTTACAATATAAAACTAAATATCTTATAAATTAATTGTTTATTATTGTAAATGAATCTATGACATAAATCTTTTAAACTATACAAATTAAATTTATATTCAAATAATTAGTTAATGTTCAAATTCTAAATCATGCCATAAAATAAAATATAATAATACTAATGTTCGAAGTAATCTAGGCTCCATGAAACAAACCAAAATGCCATTCCCATACAAACAACGCAGAATTATAATAATAAATAAGAAAAATCAAAAGTCTCATAAGATTAATTAGACCATCGTATCCAATTATCTGATATAGCTTGTATTAAAATTTAAAGAAAATCAATCGTAAGATAATTTTAAATTACTTGACTTCGTAAAGGTTTAAACTTTATATATTCTAAATATGCTATTATGATTCAACGCTTGCAATTAATATACTATTTTATTCTAATAATCTATAACTTAATTTATCAATACAATAACATAAGGTTCATAACTTTATATTTTATTAGTGACATATAAATAGAAATGTTTGAAAACACTGAATGATAATTTAATAGTAATTCCATTTTAAGTGGCAAATATTCATGGATCAGTTATAATGTGTTCTTCCACATGAATTTATAACATTTTAATTAACCCAATAGTTATTAATTGTAATTATGATTCGATTAATAATTAATAACACATAATCACATACGCGTATTAACTTACTAAAATATAAAGACGCCATCTTGGGTACTCGGATTAATTATAACCAGTTAATTAATAAATTACAATGTCATTTAATTATTAATTAACTATAACCATTAACAAACACATATAGATCACAATTACCTCTAATATTTATTAATATTATATAATATAATTAATATACATATGCCAAATGAAAACACAACATACTTATTAACTATTATATGAATAATTATTTATTAATAATTATCCCACATGATCATGAATTTAGAAGACAACCATATATATATATATATATAAATCAACAACACTAAAAATAATAATGACAAAAATAATTTAGTTATCTATATATAATATAAAACATGCTTTCATCCATAAACATAAGATAATAAACATATGATCAACTATTACTAGTGTAATCACTTGATTTAATTCAACTCAATTTGATGAATTAATTAGCATTTAATCACTCATTAATCAAACCCAAAATTAAAAAGAGCACAAACACTATAGATGGATGTGAGAGAAAGAGGAGAGGTGTACATATAAGCGAAAGAAGATAGAGAGGCTCCAAATAGGGAAGAGACGATACTTTAAGATAAAAAGTGTTGAAAAATAGACGTTCTAAAGGAATTAACCTAAGGAAAATATTTTTCCCAAAGCTACTCAATTAACTTCTCTACAGCCCTCTCTTTGCGAGCTAAATGTACTCACAAACTATCAAGAAAAATATTTTATTTAACAAAATTATCCTTTACATAAAAGAATACGTGTAGAATTTAAAAAGTCACTATATTAAATTTCTATAGAAATGAACGTAATCATATATAAGTATATGAAATACCAACTATTAGTGTTATAATAAAAAGTAAAAAATTTACTATTGAATTTAATGCGAATTGGTAATAGAAACCCAACAAAAATAAAAACCTACTATATAGGAAAATAAAAGAGTTTGTATATCAAATCACACTCACAATTCTCAATCCTAAAAATCTTCCACATCCAACAACATGGGGAAACAAAGTCTTCTCATTATCTTCAACTCTCAACCAAAACTCCACGCTTACAAACCACATCAGCCTACCCAAGAGACCTTAGTCGCTACCAACACAAGGCCAATGGGTTCGACCGGTGGTGGAACTTTTTTCGACCGAAATGGAAAAATAAAAAGAATAAAATAAAATACAATAAATTAAACTTATTTGCATCAATCCATAAATACCACTGTACTAATATGATAAAGGTAATAATTGATAATTTATAATATTGATTCCCAAGAATTAATTTTATTAAATAACATTTAAGATTTGTTTTAAGATTTACAAAACCCCAAATAAAATAACCTAGTTATTTTCGGGGTTTTGCAATCTCTCCAGCGTGAGAATTTTTATCCTAGAAAATATTATAGGGTTGGAAGGAGAAAATTACTCATTCATCTAACTTCTTCCTTGTCCAATTTTAGGCATTTCTTCCATTATGCGCTGGCATACTTGTATCTAGCTCTTTTATAGTTAGTTTAAATATCTTCACATTTTCATATAAAAGTTTATTTTAGAAAAATCACGATTTACAATTTTTTTCCACTTCTACTTTGTAGTTGTTGAACACGTGAGTCATTTTGATTCACTACTTCTACATCCTTGAGCCAACTTGTTTGATGACACTTTGATCCTCTATTACATTTGAGTAGTCATTTAAAATGACTCTATACTTACCTCTATGTTTCATTGGTGTCTTTACTTTACATAAACCAATATCTTCCTACATAGCAAAATATAATTCATCGGTATACAACTGAAGCAGAAGCGATTTAAACACAATATGATATAAACAATAAGTACAATAAACAAATAGGCAAGGCATAATCAAATAGGTAGTCTATGAGGCAGCACAAGGCCAAACTCACAAAGTCATTTGCTTTTGTGAATCAAACCATTCAAGTTACTAAGTGACTTTGAGGTTGAGTCACTTAGCTCCATAAAGTAAAAAGTCAAACAAAAGGGATCTAGGTGAAGTGACTAACAAGTAAATCAAATAAGAGCAAGACACAAAATAGAGATACGAGGAGACAGGACACAAGAGATTTTTAAAGAGGTTCTCAGCTAGAACTCCTCTCTTTTATACCATCAAATCCTTTCGTTAGATAGATCTTCATAGTTTTACTATGCAAACCAACTTGTACACCAACAGGCAACAAGTTAGGTCTCCTTCACAAACACCCCTCAAGCGTCAAAGAAGCTTGTACTCCTATTACCCCATGAGCCTCCAACAAGCCTTCCCTTGGAGAAACACCACCTTGAATCTACACTTCTTAAATATGACCTACTGTGGGTAAGAACTAAGTACAAATATTTTTCACAAATTGTAGACCCTTACAATCCTTTTGTTTTTTTAAAGATCACAAGATAGACAAATAAAGCGGAAACGGTTTAAGCACCAATAACTAATAAGCAAGTAAGCACAAAGATAAGTAGGAAAGGCAAGCAAAAAGGATGAACCCAAATGAGAATGTGAGTGTGAGGCACAATAAGTTCTATTCCAAATTGTTACTTGTGTTGGTTAACAAGTCAAACCATACAAGTAGTGAGGTGAAATTGAGAATACTTATTTCCCAATAGCAATCAAGTCAAACATAAAGGAGTTAAACAAATGTGCAAATCACGTGAATGTAAAAGAGATAATAATACACAAGTAAGGAGACGAAGAAAGAAAACACAAATAAATTTTTAAAGAGGTTTCCAACTAGTACTCCTCTTTTCTAGCTCACCAAGTCCTTTGGTGAGTAGGTCTTCATGTCTTTACTAGGTAAAACAACTTGTAACCTTACAAGCAACCAAGCTAGGCTTCCTTTACAAGAACCCCTCAATTTTCAAGGAATTTTGGATTTCAAACACCCTTGGAACCCTTTAACAAGACTTCCTTCATAAACATCTAGTGCCAAGAATCCGAGCTTACCAAAACTCCAAACACCTTTTAAGCTTTACAACCTTGAAGCTACTCCTTCTCTAAGAATTTTCTCTCCACAAGGAAGATGCTTTCTTACACACACTCCCACACCTTGGGAGGTTTACAAGCTATTCAAAAACTCTTGAGTTAACATCTCTTACAAAGAGCTCTCCTTTGTATAATCAAACCACCAAGAATACAAGCTAATAGGTAAAGCCTTTCTTAATATAAGCTTGCTCCTTTAATTTGATCCAAGAGAATCTAGGGTTCATAACGATGTTTTTCAAACACTCTTGAGTTAATTTCTCTTACAAAGAGCTCTCCTTTGTACAATCAAATCACCAAGAATACAAGCTAATAAGTAAAGCCTTTCCTAATATAAGCTTGTTCTTTTAATTTTGATCTATGAGAATCTAGGGTTCACAACGATGGCAAGAGATGTCCAAGACACACTTCACAAGCCCTATTTATAGGTTTTGCAAACCTCTCCTAAAATATGAGCTGTTGAAATTTGAATCTCCCCATTCTACTTTTTCCAATGGCTAGTTTTGGCAACTTATCCACAATGATCGTTTATCAAACAAACGACCAAACGTCAACCAAACTTTCACTTAAAATAACGTATGTCAGCTTTTGCTATCGAACCTGTGACTGAAGTTTGATCAAAATTTTCTCAATTTTTGATTCTCTTCACCATGTCAGCCATGAGGTTTCCCAACCTATCTTTGGCTGTCGAACCTCAACCGATCGTCTATTGAACAATCTCCTCAAACTTCTCCAATCTAATGTAAGCTTCCAAACTCCACGATCGATTTTTGAAGTATTGTCGAAGATACACTTTGATAGCCAAGCGCACAACTGAAGATCTGGTGAACTTTGATGTTTCTCGGCTCTTCACTAATCCCTAGGTCTTTAGTTACTGAATCACAAACTGATGGTCAACCGAAGGTCAAAACTCCATCTTCCATTGCTAACCTTGTGTTTTTGGTTACCAAAGTCCTGACCGAGGTATAGCCGAAGTGTCACCCACTTCAACACTTCATTTGATTCTTTCTCTTCAATCTTTTAACTTAGTTACTTGATTGTCAACTACTTGACTTAGAGATTTATGATGTTGTCACATCAAACCAAGGTTCAACATTTCCCCCTTTTTGATGATGACAACTTCCATATGTTGTAAACTTTTTAAGTTGATGGTGTCAATCCTCATAAAGTATTCTTTTGAGCTTGCTTGGATGATCTTCACACTTAGCTCTTCAAACTCATCCCTTTGATTCCTTGCATCTCTATTGTCATATACCTATACAAGAGGTTGGTCTGATACAATGCCAAATGCTTTGATGGAATGTTATGCTTCATGATGCTCATGACATACAATCTATGGTCAACAAGAGACTGACATCCCTAAATGAGTTAGTTATTCTTATTAATTTTTGAAAAAGTACAAGTTTTGTATAGGAAATGACTACACTCAACAACTCCCACACATAGGTGCAGAGTCCCCCTAGACCTAAGCCCTTACAATTCATCACTCTCCTCCTTTGTCATCTTAAAATAGTATTTAAGCATACAAGGCAAGAGTTACAAAAGGAGTAGGTCAAATCTCATCATCTTCTCCCTCCGCCGGATCTCGTGGTGCAAATCGGGATAGTAGTGGATAGTGGAAGGTGTAGCCATCAAGAGGGAACTCAAAGTTGGAACTTATGCCATGAATGATAACGTCAAGGTTTCTCATGAAGATATGTTGGTTCCTTCTCATCTCTTCTTGGTTTATGACCATCTCCTCCATTCCAAGAGCTATGCTATCCACATGAGTTGAAATGTTGTCCAAAGTACACCACATGTTTCTTGGTTGAGGCGGTGGGGATTGAGTTGCTTCTTCTGGTGGTACCGGCACCTCATCCTCATCAACACTGATTTCGTGGTTGTCCAAAAAGTTATCATTATCAACTTCATTAGGAAATGGTTGCTCCCTCGATGTGAATGCACCACTAATATATTTTTTTTATATTCTCTAAAGTTTAACTTGTTGTATATAGAATTGCAATCCACTATCTTGAAAGAAAGAGTAGAGGTTATCTTTCGTTGCATGCCCAAAATGGCTCGAAAGAAGAGAGCCATAAGGAGTCTCCCACATGGTAGGCATGGTCTCTTTTGGTTCAAAAACCTCCACATGTGGCTGGGATGAGTGATGTCAAGTGGATTCTTCTGCTGGCAAGGATCCTCCAAAGTGTGAAGGCATAGGAAGAGAGCTCACTATGATGGTCAACTTATGAAAGCATGTCTGTATCTACCACTTGTGTCAGGTTAGTTTTTGCATTGACCATGGCTCCATTCAATTCTTCCCCTCTTGCAAACATAACAAGATACTCTAATTGCACATTGTCGAAGTAGGTCTTGCCTCTATTATTCAAAACTCTAGAGAGTCATGCAATCTGCTTCAACCTCAAATAAAAATATTGCTTTTTTACTCTGGCCTTGTATTATCCCTCATTTACTTCCACCAAGGTGTAGTAGAATTACCTAATTTGAGGAAGTACAATCCTCTTTGCCGGTGGCTTTCTCCCAACTTTGTGTTTGCACTAGACCTTGGAATCTACCAAAGTGATTGCCCAAGTTTTCTGCCTCTACATGATTTTTATAGAGAATCACCCTCTTGTGAAAATCTTCCTTCTTCAACTCCTTCTTGTCGAGTGAGTGTTGATCACTCGGCTCCCTACGTGTGTTAACATTCCTCTTGGGCCTTGAGGAAGACCCCTCTCCAAAGCTTCTAGCCATAAGAACCAGAAGAGGCACAATTATCCATAAGAAAGCCATCTTGTTTTGTAGCTCCGTGATAGTTTGGTTACCATTCTCATGAAATCAACCGAATGTGGACAAGTGTCAGACTTGAAAGCTGCTATTGGAAGTCCTTCGGCGGTGATTCTTTGGTGGTCAGCAATAGGAAGGTTTGGACAGTGTCGATGACGATGGTTCAGGTAGTGGGGATCACGAACGATGGTGGTGAGATCGGGATAACATCAAACACAACCGAACATGTTCGACTATGGCTTCAATTCATCAAATCAAATAGGGAAGGGCGCCTCTAGCAAGGAAATTGGTAGGTGATGAATCACAGAAACCATCTAGAGCAACAACGACTATGATCGGTGATAGTCTTGACGACAGAGGCATTCAATTGTTATGTAGAAGTTCAGTCGGGCCAGGGTTTTTTAAAAATCTCAACTTTCCAAAATAGTTCGGTCGCTGAACGATTAACTCATTGTCAACCGAACGACTAACTCATTGTCAACCGAACGACCTTCTTAATTTTATACCCTTGCCAAAATGATTATTGTCTAACCAAACTCGTAACCGAACATCAACCAATTGTGGGGAAAGTGAAATTTGGAGAAAATTTAAGTTTATCCAAGTCCAAACTCCATTTTTTAAATGCTTAGAGTAGATGAGATAACTATTTTCAAATCTAAATCATGCTTTTGAAGGCATTTACCTCCCATTTACATGTATACTTATTATAAAAATCAAGTAAATATGCATCCTTGATTGAGTTTCAAAACAAGCTCAATCAAGTGGTTTTGACAAACTATCTTATAAAACCTTGATGATTGATTTTATTCTTAAATTTCATTTTTGAAAAATCAATTTTGGAATACCAATTAAATACAAAGAAGTAAAAGGAACAAAGTCACATTTTAATTTGTAGGTACCAAAGGTTGTTGAAAGAGTTTTACCTATTGTTAAAAAATATAAAGCCTTTGGTACTTCTCATTTGTCAACCTTGGTCTTGATCTCCTTTTTCACATTGTCGCTTTTTACCATTGGACTTTTCCTGTAAAGACCTAAAAAAAAAATAAATAAAATAATAATAACGTTCGACGCGGTGGGATCGAACATGGGAATTTTTTTTAAAAATAATTATCGTTTGCTGGTTAAGTATTATTTACCCGTTTAACCAGCTAAGTGAACCGTACTATTTACCCATTTAACCGGTTAAGTGAACCATACCGTGTAACCATTTAAATGGTTAAGTGAATCATGTCGATTACCCAATTACCCAGTTAAAGGAATTACGGTGAAAGGGTGCTTTCACGTATCCTAGCCGTCATTTTATATCATTATAAAAAGGGGGTAAAAAGGGGGGGACGTCATCTTTATTTTCCTTCTGATTGGTGCTATCTTCCTCCTGGTTCGGGTAATTTTTCTTCCCTTCTTCTTCTTAATTTCCATGCATGACATATTTTAAATTGACAATAAAAATTGATAAAAAATGAGATTTAATGTCTTAAATCAATAAGAAATAATTAAATCTCAAATCGATGAGAAAGAAAAGAATTAAACTAAAAATACAAACTTTAAGTCGTTCATAGCCGACAAACGACATGAACAG
>JAVDBV010014866.1:5481-25262 GCA_032619315.1 Piper longum
CTTGGATGGAGAGTTTTGGTGCTTGTAGCTTTTTGTGATTGGGATGCGCAGTTTTTTTTTTGTATGGTATTGGGTGCTTTTGAATTGGCCATCTTTTATACTTTGATCCATGGATGGATGAACATTTCTTTTTTTCCCTTTTTTTGGTGGTCTTTGGATGAAAAACTTCGATGGTAGTAATTTTTTCATCTTTTTGTGGTTGTGAAGTGATTGCAGCGGATTTTTCGGACCTTTTTTTTTGCTGCATGATGAGATTGGTTTGGAATTGGTCACCTTTTGGACTTTGATTTTCTGATTCTTGTTTTTATTTTTTATTTTTAAATGTTTCTTTGTATTTAGCTGCTTGGGGTGGTTGGATTTGAGTTTTTTTTTGGTAGAAATGCTTTGGAATTGGTTTGTTTTAACACTTCAATCCAATTGATGGAATTGGAGGTGTATGCTGATTATGTTTTTGTTTGAATAAATTGAGTGACTGCTGTTCATGTTTTGAATTTTTTTTTAACTTTTCTTTGGTTAAAAGATTTGAATTGGTTGATCTTTGGTGTGTGAATGAAAATTTTATTCTGAAGAATCGAGGTGTGGAGTATGCTGATGATCTCCGATATCGGTTTCGGATTTTATATATTTAGTGTTTTGAGTATTTTTATTGCATGGTTCATTTGCTTCTTCATGAAAAAGTGACAAAATTGATTAGTTCTAAGCCTAGGAAACCTTTGTCGTCGGTTGCAGGAAGGATTCATCAATTGAGTAATTTCAGATTCTGTAAAGTTTGATTGAAGTGGAAGGTTGGATTTCTAAAAATTTGAAGTGCTGATATCTGCTCGAATATTTGATTCTGGAGCTTCAAGAAGATGGCTACTGAGGTGAAGCTTTAGAATTTTACTTTCTTGAGAACAACTCTTGATCTTATAATACTTAGTTGAATGGTGGATGATATATCCTTGTAAATGGGAAATGTTTGATGCAGGAAGAAATTGGATCTCTGGCTATGGATGGCGTTCCAAATGCAAGAATTGACATGGAATTGGACCTAACTAAAGCAAGAGATGATCCCATCCCCAAGGTATTACGCCCTGATTTCACATAGCCCGAATTAAACTTGACGATTTCTTCTAATCGCTGTTTGGTTCGCTTGATGATTAGGCGAGGAAACCATACACAATTACTAAGCAGAGAGAAAGATGGACTGAAGAAGAACATAAAAAGTTTTTAGAAGCACTTAAACTATATGGCCGTGCTTGGCGCCGAATTGAAGGTAATTGTGGAACAAGTTTCGCTGTGGATGATGCAGTTTCCACATTATCCATGTAGTTAATGTTTTTTTATAGTGTAGATAGTTAAATTCGTCCATACTCTTCCTCTTGTGCAGAGCATATAGGCACCAAGACATCTATTCAAATCCGAAGTCATGCCCAGAAGTTCTTCTCTAAGGTCCACTGTCTTCTTCCCAGTCCCTTGTTTTATAGAATGTTGTGATCATGGATGGTTGTTCTTATGTTTGAAGTAATTAGTTCAGCAATTAAGCGCTCTCCATGTTCAAACAATTGTTTTTTATTTTAGTAAAGCCCAGTTTGATACAAGCTGTTAGGTCAAATTTGTGCGTAAAAGTACAGTTTCTTAATACTCAGGTGGCAAAGGATGCTGAAACCAACAATTCAGAGTCTACAAAAGCAATTGAGATCCCCCCTCCACGGCCAAAAAGAAGGCCAATCCATCCGTATCCTCGCAAACTAGTTCATTCATCATCTGTGAAAGAAATCACTACTTCTAAGAGGCCTGAAAGAGGCTTATCACTGGTTTTCTCATCCACTGAACAAGAGAATGGATCCCCAAAATCGGTATTATCCACTCCTGGTTCTGAATTATCTGACTCGACCACGCCGAATTCTCCGAAGGGTTACTCACCACAGATTTCATTAGCAGAAATGTCCAAACAAGATTGTTTGCCATCTGCAGAGCTCGAAAATGGTTATTCATCCTCAAATGAAAGTGAGAACAAGCCTACATCTGCAGACCTTCCTAGATCTGGCTCTAGCCAAGTGAATGAACCATCCAAGGTAAGTCAACATTGTGGAAAAAATATTCACATTGCTAATTTCCCTTTGCAATAATTACTCTTTCTTATAGCTACTTGTTTTATGGATAGATGAAATTGCCAAGGTTGGAAACCAAGCATGAAAGACAGGCCTCAACAAAGGAAATCTTATCGATCAATCCTCCCCTGACCAGTCTCAAGCTCTTTGGGAGGACTGTTATAGTTTCAGACATTCCAAAACCAACTCCCTTGAGTGCATCTTCCAACGTGCCGAAGACGTTGACCACCATCGACGTAGAAAGCATCCAAGAAAAGAAAGGGCTAAAAGAGAAGAACCCTCAACTCCCAGCAGCAAGATTGGAAGCCTTGCCAAGTTTATCTATGGATCCCATCAAAAACATCTGGACTCCATGGCCAGGTGGACCTTCCACAATGTTTTACTGCATGCGGTTTCCCTCAGAAGCTTCATTCCCATCTGAGCAAGCTTTCTCATTGCCTTGGTTCGCCATGTATGGTGGCTTTCCATATGCTCACTCTACTAGAGAAAATTGGAAGCCTTCAGTGCACTCAGCCGCAGATGAGAACTTAAAGGAAGTCAGCAAGGAAGGATCTTGGACAGGTTCAAACAGCGACTCTATGAGTGACATCGGATCAGAAGAGAAGGTTAGTGAAGTTGCTGATTCTAGAATTCAGTTCTCAACTAACAGAAAGAACCATCAGGTTACTGGTTTACCCTTGAAAGCCAAATCTAGTTATGCCTTTTGTAAGGCTAACAGCTCAAAGAATGCCCCTAACAGGGGCTTCATGCCATACAAAAGATGTCTGACTAACAAAGATGCCAAGCCCTCAAAGCTTGGTGGTGATGAGAAAGACGATCAACGAATTTGGTTGTGTTTATAGCCCAACTGTTCAGTTTTTGCCTTCCGTTTTCCCGTTTGTTCTTTTTGCTTGTGCTGCTTGAAGATACACTTAACCTTGTTCCAAAACTAGGGACTTGGATGCTGCACAATAAGTATCTCCTTGCGCCATGTAACTTATGTAGCTGGTGGCCTCCAGTCCTTGTATTTATTTACAATCCTTTCGTCAAATCCTTGAGTTCTAAATTGTATTATTCGCTTCTCTGATGTATTTACTGTGTCTGTAATCTGAATCCGTGCTCAGAACTGATTCTTTTTTTTGTTTCCTGACAATGTAAATCGTAACTATAAGTGAGTTGAATGCCTCCACCATTTATACGGATGTTCAGATTTGTTGCTTTTATCGTTACCATATACTGCAGCTGTTTCATGGTTTCCTCTTGTTTGTTCTTCAATTCTGCTTTTTTTGGTTGGCTCTATCTATCAGGCGACATTTTAAAACATGATCAAATGAAGTTTGCTTTCGGTTCTTCTGAGCTCAATGGCTTGGAAGACAAGCCTTGATAGATTACATTTTATGAATCTAAGTGTGAGAAAAAAGTTCTTGATGGATTACAAAGTAATTGTCCTGGTACAAAATTCTTGATGGATTACAAAGTAATTGCCCTGCTACAAATAAAAAGGGAGGCTCTTTTATCTTCATGTGAAGTTTTTCAACATTGCTACAATCGGGGTGCTTGTTTGTTTTGCCGCAATTCGGACCTGGGCTTTGCAGGCTCTACAAATATCACTCTACCATCCAGAAACTGAAGCACAGAAAACCAGCACTCAGTTCAGGTACTCCCAGTTATCTAAATTTCTAATGCGCGGATGCAGGGGAATGATATGATCTTCACTCAGATAAAACAGAATACGTTTCACAAAATATCAACGTAAATCAGCTTCATGCTACACAAAAAACGCTATCCACCTCCATGGGAAAGAGATTTCATATATATATGACCCTAAAGAATGGCTCTAGATTACCTGTGACAACTTTTTACATGGATAAAAATTCCTGCCATGTTAAAATACTGATTGGCACATATGGCAAAATAAAACAAATGCAGGAGAAATGTGGCGCACAGATTCACAATTTGCATTCACCCATGGTTGATTAAATTGGCCAATTGGCATATATTTTATGCCCTTCTTTTATTATATTGAGATGTAAGAATTGTAGAGGGAAGAATATCAGGCCCTTTGAAGGCATTTAACTAAAACAGCATGTAGCAATGCCATGAACATTTCCAAGCAAAAGAATTAAAGACATACCTTCCCATGCATGCCCTCAATAGCTCTTTTTGATTCTTCTTCTGTTGCATAGCGAAGAAAAGCAAATCCTCTTGGTCTATTAGCTATTCTATCCATGACAAGGTTAACTGCACAAAAATAATTTCTTTTCCGGCATCAATTTAGTAAAGCATAAAGAGGTATGTTTAGTCATGAAAATAGCCAATAAAATTAGGTTTTTAGGTAAAGTTCTGTGAACCTTATTGCTGCACTTGAAGAGAATGAAATCTAGTTCATTTTAGAGTGCAAACAGGTGTATGAAAAATTAAAGCAGAGTTATTTGCCACTGCAAAGGGAATACTGATCAACTTCATTTTTTTTTTCCAAAGCACTTTGAACTTCATTAGTGCTTGGATGATTTTGTTGGATGTAAGTACACACCTTCTACCAGTTGACCAAAGTTTTCAAATGCATTTCTCAGACTCTCTTCTGTTGTTCGGAAAGATAGACCTGATGACAATAGCGAAGACACAACCTTGTTAGAGTTCTTTGAAGTCACATCGATTAACAAAACA
Organism: Piper longum; assembly: GCA_032619315.1. Lineage (NCBI taxonomy): Eukaryota > Viridiplantae > Streptophyta > Magnoliopsida > Piperales > Piperaceae > Piper > Piper longum. Next base: position 10,221 of record JAVDBV010014866.1, read on the forward strand.
TAAAAAAATAGTCTAACTACTTGTCTCAAAAGCTTAAACCATTAGAAAAGGGAACCGCTTAATACTTCAACACTCTTGTCACGCAAGCAAATTTTTAAGGCTTAGTATGTAGACAAACATGGGATAAATGTCTATTAGACACAATATGGGGTAAATTAATATTTCTCTAGGCATATATTGCCAACGAGATTCGAATAGGATTTAAACCCTACTATTTGGCTCTGATACCATTTTAATTTTAGATGGTCTTCTAAAAACTCAAGTTAAGGAAGAGAATTCTAATGTGCATTGCTTAAATTTGTTATAGATTTAGAAATCCTCAATCATTAAGACTCTTTTATAGACTAAAGCAAGAAAAACGAAAGGCACAATAATATTAACTTTTAATGCTAAATCCGGAAACATGTTAAAGATATATATTTGGATCCCTATAAATCGAACATCCTTGTTTTATTCTCCGAAATTCCTATTTTGGCTAATTGCCAAAACTGGAATAGGGGGTGAAACTAAATTCCTATTCCTATACCAAGGTGGTTATATTGATCCACACACGACTTTTTCTTTCTATGGATTGAGTGTTATGCCTTCTTTTGTTAAGTTTTATGCCTTGGTTTTTATTAATTAAGTGTTACGTTTCAAAATATTTGACCACTATGGTTTAATATTTATGTGCGCTTAAATATGCATCAACCTTATGGATTTAAATACATTGGCTTCTATTGGCTTTTCCACGTCAAATTTATATATTTATGTTTTATATGTTGTTTACATGACAATATATATATATATATAATGCATATTTACACATTTAAAAAATCCAAAGTTCTTTGAAATTCCTCCGATATTTCTCCGAAATTCCAGATTTATCAAGTTCTAAAACAAAACCAAAATCCGATATTGCAAACCTTGGTTTATTCAATAACTACTTTCACTAGCAAACCAACACTTCAATAACAACAATATGAAACTATGGAAATATAGATGATGCACGATTGTCCTCGGGAAACAAGCTGCAATGAGATTTAGTTAGAAGCTAGCCTATCCAAACCAAAGCTTCAACAAAAGCAATAGGAAAAAGAAGAACAAGTAGGGCAGTAGAAATATTAAAATCAAATTTTTATTTCTTCGTCAAGTTCTTTCTCCAAAATTACAAGTCTTCTTGACACATATATATCCATATACTAAAGACTCTCAATTCCACCATAAGTCCCTATTAAGTAGGTAATAAAGACTCAACCGCATAATAAGTACGAAGTTATTATAACAGACTCCTTTACTAAAACAACTCTCTAATTAAAAGTATAACAAATTCATTTACTAACACAACTCTCTTATTAAAAGTAAATAACTTAATCTTGTTCCTTTGTCTTATCCTTCTTCATCTTTCTTGAATAAGTTTTATTGTAAAAAGGGTAATTAAGTAACTCATCCTCAACCCATATATATGGGCAGCTCTTAAAACTTGGCTTCAAAAGCTTCAGTTTGAGGTACAATTTGTTCCACAGTTTAGAAGTAAAACTTGTCAGCTTATCCTGAAGGTTAGGATTCAAACCAGATATATAACGAGCCACTAAATTATCATGGCTCTCAGCAACTTCATTACAAGGCAATAAATTATAAAAGGTCTCAGTGTTCTGCTGGACAGTAGAACTACCTGACTTAAATTGTAAAGCTTGGCAAACAATTGTTGTTTGTACCTATAACAAAGAAAGACTGTTTTCATCTCCCGTCGTAGTTCCTCCCAAGTTTCTATCCTTGGTTCATCTACTTGAGCTCAGTGGGAGGAAAGGGCTCTCCACCAAGTAAGAGTTCCACCTTTGAATTTGGTCATCGCTAGGCCAACGCATTCATAATGGGAGATGTCGGCAGCATGAAACACTTCCTCAGTAGAAGTGAACCAATCCAAGAAATCAGTGGTGTTGTGTGTGCTATGAAATTCAGGAATGTCATGCCGAAATCGGCTTGCCCATCTATTTGGATTCGGATCCCGGTGATGACCCGCAGCTGGGAAGAAATGAGTAGGTAGCTTGTCATCCCAATCATCATCATACTCATCATAGCAATAGGCGGGCAAATCATCTATGTATGGGTGCATATCACGGGAATCGGATGAACCGGATGATGGCCATGAGGGTGCAGTCGTTGCTGGAATTGGCGAAGAACATGACACTGTGGTGGGTATGAGTCAGCCGCACGTTGTAGAAAACCTAATTGCGGGTCACAATGCAGAAAGGAGGGATCTTAAGGTGGGGTTGGGGTTGACGAGGCAATACAGGTGGTGGGTTTGGTGGATTAGGGGGAACATTGGCTGTGATAAAACGCCGAAATTGTTCAGTTGAAGTATCCATTTGTGTCTGGAAAACTCTAGCCCGATCGGCGAATTTTGGCTCAAGGTATTGTTGAAAGGCTTCATCTAGAACTAGAGGAGTTTTGTTAGAGAAGCCCATTGTACAATACTCGAAAGGAAGATAACAAGGAATAGGGAGTTGACGGCAAGCATATGGGATAGAGAGGGAAGATGACGAAAGCAGAAGGTGATAGCAGTAGAGGCAGTAAGGGTAGGGTAGGTGGGTGATGGTGGATAGTCCTCAAAATCAAAACTCGGTTGTCCTTGAGAGACAACCTGCAAGGAGAATAAGCAAGAAGCTGGGCCTATCCAAACCAAAGCTTCAACAAAGGCAATAGGAAAAAGAAGAACAAGAATATTAAAATGGAATTCTCATCTTCGTCAAGTTCTATCTCCAATGTTACCAAGTTGGCTTGACACTTATATATTGATATACTAAAGACTCTCAATTTTCCCATAAGTCCCTGTAAGTCCTATAAGTATGTAATAAAAACTCAGCTGCACAATACGTAAGAAGGTATTATACATTACTCCTTTGCTAACACAACTCTCAAATTAAAAGTATATCAGACTCCTCTACTAACACAACTCTTTCATTAAAAGCAAATAACTTAATAATCTTTACAATAGATTTCAACATATTCTTTTAAAAATAGCCCCTAAAAAAATCAAGCTATCATCTTTACATTAGAATCCAACAAATCCTAAGATTAAAACCTCTAAAAAAAAGAATCAAGCTATCACCTTCACAGTAGAATTCAACAAATTCCAAGAATAGCATCAAATTTATCATTTTTCCAATGCAACTAAACCATCTCTACCACCCACTTCAAATCCACTTTCAGACTCTTTTTTCTTAAAAAATAAAAATAAAAATCAGAGCCTCACCACTAACATACAGCTTGTTGGCAACCGCACGACTCCAACCAGGAGAAGACGGCAAGCAAGACACCACAGGAAGACTCCGGCGAGGAGTGGAACGTACGGTGGAGCTACGCAGGGAAGACGGCGACGAGGCAAAGCTCGGTTTGGACAGAGGAAGGAAGCAAAGGCGAGACTGCGTGATTCCGTAAGTCGGGCGTTGGCACCATGGTCGTGCCGGAGCGGCGGTGGAGAGGATGGTCACCGCCATTTTTCCCGGCGGGATGGTCGTCGGCGGCGGGAAAAGTCCGGCGAGTTGGATGGATAAGATATAGACGAACGGGGAAGACGATGACGCTGAAACGACCATTATGTATATATAATTATTTTTTATTTAATTTAAGATAAAATTAATTATAAAAAATTAAAAATAATTCAATTATAATTTAATCACATGCCAAATAGTTTGTTTAGGAAGGAAATTGTATATTATCATATAAAATTACTATTATCCATATAAAAATATATAATTATATTTATTATATTTTACATTAAATATATAAGACATTCAAACCAAAAAGTTATTTGTGCTCACTTGAATCAAATTGACTTTGATTTGAACAAAATTGAGTTGATCCGATTATTCAGCAAATTCAACTTTGTTTATGGCTTTTATCTATATTTTAGATCCTGAGAGTTTTTAACAGGACCCAACTTGCTGAAATGATAAGAGGATTAATATACATAGATCTAAAAAATAGGATTTAAAAGTAATTAGCAGATTCTAAAATTTGATTATAAATAGTAAAGTTTGATGACTCTTTTTCTAGCTTTTAGTTGGTGTGATAAAAGTTTAATTCGAAGTTCAATTGAACTTAAAACTGTATACAAATTTGGTTTCATTTCAGATATTATAATACTTTTTAAAAAATTGAATTGCAATGATTAAAATATTTTTTTATAATAATATGAAATCAACTAAAAAACTCTCTTTTTCCTATAACACTCAAGAAAATACTTTAAATCATAATAAAGATATTATTGTTCTATTATTCTACATCGATAATAGATTATATTGATGACTTATATATTAATTAATGAAAAATTTTCATTCTTTAAATTAGGATTAAGAGAAGCCTTTTTGTTATAAGCATGGTTGCATAAATCGGAATCGGAATTGGAATCGATTTTATAGGGAGTTAGAATCGGAATCGGAATCGGGCAGAATCGACTAAGAATCGGTTTTTTTTTAATCGGCCAAGAATCGGTCGGAATTGGAATCAGAATCGGTTCGAACATGAAAAAATATAAAAATTTGACAACTGATGACAGAAATAGTTAAAATACATAATTATATAATTTATCAACGTAAATACACAAATTCAGGTATTTATGATATTTTTTATATTTTTGATTTTTTAAATTATTTTAAATTAATTATTATTTTTTACTCGAGTCGGACATGAGTCAAGTTTTAATTACAAGAATGCCACCGCTCTCCCTCGCCGCCGCTGTCGCCCCGCCCCGCCCTGCACCCGCCGAGCCCCGCCTCCCCCCGCTGACCGCGCCCCGCCCTGCACCCGCCGCGCCCCGCCTCCCCCTGCCGACCGTGCCCCGCCCCCCCCTCCCCCATGCGCCCCCAGCCCCTGATGTAGGAGGGCGGAAGTGGGGTCGGCGGTGGACGGGGGAGGTCGGGGACGACTGCGAGGTAGGAGGGCGGAAGTGAGATCGGCAGTGGACGGGCGACGTCAGCGGGTGGAAGCAAGGGGGGAGGTAAGGGCGGAGGCAGGGTCGGCGGTGGACGGGCGAGGTCGGCGGCGGCCGGGCGAGGCGAAGGCAGAGGCGAGGTCGGCAGCAGCGGCGGCAGTGGCGGCAGTGGTGTCAGGTGAGGGTAGGGTTTTTAAATGTAAATTTCAATTTTACCCATCATAAATTAATTTATTTAATATCTAAATAAAGGTAATTTAATAATTTTATTATAAAAATCGATTTTTCCCGATTCACTCCGATTCCGAACCAATTTGGAACCGGTCAGAATCGGAACGAATCGGCCAATTCCATGCCCGATTTACCCGCGACCGATTCAACGCTAAAATTGGCTTGGATTGCTCCTGGGCTGATTTAAATCGGCCGATTCCACCGATTCTCACAACTATGGTTATAAGCATCTTTTAAGGGCCAAAAGTGCTACCTAATTATGAGCCGTGATTACTACGAACCACTTTCTTCTTGGAAAGACAAAAATACGAATAAGGTTTAAACCATTTTGTTCCACAAATACAAAGTGGAAGCCATTATTTTGGATATTCAAGCCCCAAACTTTTACTTCACCGTGCAAGTAAACTCGGATAACTTGTGAGGGGGAGGGCGAACAGCTCTTGGCAACACTCTCCCTCTCCCAACATCTCTGCATCCAAGCTGTGATCTTGGGGACACTCTTCTTCAACTTTGAACCCCCCCATATTGCTCATAAGTGTAGAACCAAGATGTGATTGGGGTTGCCACAATGCCTACTTACTGGGATGTAAACGAGTAAAGCCTGCTCGCGAGTTTTTTGCATTCGGCTCGGCTCGTGCTTGTACTCGTTAATTTTGTGCTCGAAAAAATACTCGGCTCGAAATAGATAAGTTCGTTGAACAACGAACAAAGCTTGAGCAAAGAAATATTCGGCTCGACTTGGCTCGAAACTCGAACTCGATATGTTTAAACTCGAAAAAAATGTTCGGTTCAGCTCGTGTCGTAAATATTATTAAGGTCATATTGAACTTATATAGTGTTTAAATTTTTTTTGATCTTATATAAGTTGAGCACATAAACATTCGCTAGGCTCGAGTTTAGCTGGAACTCGGTTCGAATTCGACTCGAACTCAGCTCGAATCAAGCCCAAATACCATAAATTTTAGACAGGCTCAGATCGGCTCGATTACATTAAATCTCGGCTCATTTATATTAAAGTTTGGCTCAACTTATTTTATAACGAGTCAAACTCAAATGCTCGACGTTTACACCCCTCCTACTTGCCCAAACCTTTCCCCACCAAAGTAGTCCTCCCCTAAGACCCCTCGACAACATTCAATGCATCTATCCACTCCTTCACTGTTGGCTCAAGTGCCTCTCCTTTGCTTGTCCAAATCTTGGCCCTCACCTCGTGCTATGAGCGGACAATCCCGAAGAAATGGTAAGATATGGGTAAGAGTTCTCGCGGATCTCCCTATTACCGGGAAACCAAGGAGCTGCAAGTTCCAACCAACGTCAAATATAATGCAGCCATAAAAGTATCTTTTTTCCCCAAGTTAGAGAGAGGTTTTGGAAGAGTATACTTTCTTGTCAATGAAATTAACCCAAAATCTGATCTGGGCTCTTTCATAAGGGCAAGAAGGAAGCAAGGGTGGTTCAGGCCAGGTCTCTTCAATGTAGTTGAGGATGACAAGAGATTCATATATGGGTTTCCCATTGTGAAGCAGGACCGGCAATTTTTGTGAATTGGATTGGACTTGAGCAGTAAATCACTCCTGTTTCCTGGCAAATCTTCTTCCTTGGCTTCAAACTCTATGCTTTTCTCTGCCAGTGTTATCTTCACCCTTATGAGCTGACCCCGAAATCCAAGAGGACCACTTGCACACCACTTCCCATCTTGTGAAGAGCTGAGAAAGATCAGAAACAAAGTGAGTCTTTTATAGCAGTTACTATTGTTTTTCTTGATGGTTATTGACCAATCAAAATTACTGTTGGCTTCTATGTTTACAAAATACTTGTTTGTGTCGATTAATATTTTAATGGAACGGGTATTCTTTGTTTCCATCTGGATTTAGCAATCTTGGCCACTTGGTGTGTTCTATATTACACTCGGGGAGGAGACAGGGCATGCATAAACAATAACAATAGAGCCGTATATGATTGTCTTTTGGATCTTGGCAAAGGTTGATACCTTGGCCGTATGACATGAGACTAATCAGTATATACTGTTTGTGATGTGTAGAGTGTTCTTACTGTTATGGTGTAGAAATGCTCCACGACTTGTCTTCCTGCTTTTGTCTTAATATACTAGGCGACATATCACGCGATGCTCCCTTGATGTACAGATAAATTTTATTTCTGTGGATAATTTTTTGTATTAAACAATAAGATAGATGATAATTATGTTATATCTTAGATATAAATTTTAATTTTACTGATAAAATCTTACTTTTATTTCATTAAAAATGATTATAATTATATGATATCTAAAAGATAGATTTTAATTTTAAAAATATACTTTGATTATAATTTATTTTATATTTACTTTATTTTTGTTATATTTTAATTGGTCAATTGTCCTATACTTTTCATTTCAGAGTAAATTTGAGTTCTCTTTATATTAATAAGAGTAAATTAATATATTATATTTATAGTTAAATATTATTAATCATTATTTTTACATGGTAGTGTCCAAAATTCATTATTTGTGTAAGACAAATTATATTGTTAATTTTATTTTAAAAAAAGATCATCAATATGAAAATATAGTGATTTATATAAATCACGTGGTTGTATTTTTTTAACTTAAATAAAATTACGCTCATTATCCAACTATATTGGTAATCTAAGGGTTCACCCACAAGAGCATCAGTTGTTACTAATACTAATTTTTATTCGAAAAAAAAACCTAGTTAATGAGTTTTTGATATTTTCTCAACCTTGTTCTAATTGTCATTGGATGTTAATTATTCATACACGGTGACAACCATTTTGTCCAACAAGAACAAATATAATTGTCTAGTGCGCTCAAAGTTCTCACAAGTGCAAGTAATAATACTATACAAGGAAAAGTGTTGCTTAATTTTATTAGAGTTTTATCGGTTATTATTATATTTAAATCATTTCCTTTAAAATGTAATTCCTAAGAATTATATAAGGTACCCAACCATTAAAAATTTTCCCATTTATCACCCTCTCTGTATTAGGTGGAAGAAGTTCTAAGAGGGCAAATGCATTATTACTTCATTCTATCCTTAAAAACATTATTATTCTCCTTTTTTTCCATGAAAAAAAGGAGAGCATACATGATCAGGTTGCAATCAAAAGAGAGCATACAACTTTGCTTGATCTTCAAGACAAGCCCAACAAATTATTGGTATTTGCCTACTCAATCCCAAAAAGCTTTTTCAACATGCAAACAAACTCATACACCTTGGCAGTGTCAGGATAGACCTTGGCAACAGTTTCCCTCTCCAAACATCTCTTGATCCATGCTGTGATCTTGGGGCATTCATCTTCAACCTTGAACCCCCCAAACTGCTCATAAGCATGGAACCAAGATGTAAATGGGATTGCTGCAATGTCCACGTATCCAAAGCTCTCCCCACCAAAGTAATCTTTTTCCCCCAAGGCTTCCTCTAGCACTTGCAGAACCTCTATGAACTCCTTAACTCCCACTTGCTGCTCCTCACCTTTGCTCTTCCATATCTTGCCTCCGGCTTCAAATAGCTGAACCATCGAAAAGAACGAATCAATAGAACAAACGTCTCAGGTAATGTGCTGTCACTTTGCTTCTCTATTTTAAGCCATCAATTTAAAGGTCAAAGCAATCAGTCAACAACGCAACATCTGACCACTGACCTTTCCTAGCTTCGACAACCAACTTTGTCTCAAGATAATGTGAACTCTAGTTTACATGATTTTGATAAAGAAATAAGAAAAAAGTTCTATGGTAAAACAGTAAGTTAGAGTTTGGTGCAAATACCTTCTTGTCCACGTAATCTGCCCAGAATCTGCTCTGGGCTCTTTCATATGGAGAAGAAGGAAGCAAGGCTGGGGTTGGCCAGGCCTCATCAATATAGCTGAGGATGTTGAGAGATTCACAAATGGGTTTTCCGTTGTGAAGCAAGACTGGCACCTTCTTGTAGATGGGATTGGCCTGGAGCAGCAGGTCACTCTTACTTCTTGGCAGGTCTTCCTCTTTGGATTCAAACTCAATACATTTCTCCGCCAGTGCAATTCTCACTCTCATGGAAAATGGACTAACCCAAAAATTCAAAAGAACTACATCTTCACTAGCCATTGTATTCTTTGATGCCTCTTTACTTCCTAAAAGCCACAGTGAAAATAAAAGAAGCGACAGCTTTTATAGTAGAAGTTATCTTGTTTTCTCAGTTGCACATTGTGTTCATCCAATGATCCAACCCCATTGTTCTTATCAAAATTTAAATGAAAGCAGTTAGATTCGGCTTAACCTTCACGCTTCGGAGCAAAAGCCACTTTCTAATTGTCTTTTGGAAAAGAATTAATTCCTGAGCATTTCTTAGACCTTGTTTTTGCGATATGAACAAGGCATCCAAAGATGCTTTTTCTGGATTAATAACACCAACACCAAATATTTTGATAGTGGCATTGAATCAACCTGTGTCCATTTAAAAAAACACCCGCATTGTTTTTCTGCTGGCTTTCTGTTTACAGTCACACGATCTATACGAATCACAGGTAGAAGTCCGCATTGCGTCAAGAATTTAGCAGTTTGCGTCATTAAAGCAAAACGCTTACAAGATAGATATATCATTTGTTTTGTAATATTTAATAGATTAAATTACATTATAAACCACACTTGTCCTGTGACATGCAACCCAAACTGAATTGTTTTTGCTCTTAATGGTTTTCCTCTACCAGCAAAGAAAGAAAAATCATCTTAAGAAACTTGTAATAGAAAAGATGATCTCCCATTGAAATGACAGAAAAATGTATAGCTTAATTCCAAGCCGATATTTAACATGTCAGCAAAGAAGCATCCTTCTCCCCCTGGCCACTCCAGAAATACCAGCAAAGAAGCATCCTTCTCCCCCTGGCCACTCCAGAAATACCAGCTTGCACTTCACAAAGTATTTTTTCTGAACAACCTTGCCTTTGACCTTAGCTAAAACTAAATGCCTTTCCAAATTAGCCTTCGAGAATCTAATTCCTTAGCTATCTGGAAAAAATCACCAGTAGATGGGAGAGAAAAATTCGGCAATTCTAATTTCTTCTCTAAGGTTTGCCTACTGTGTAAGTTCCCCTCAGACCAACTTGGTTGATATAAACTGACTCACGGACCACAGCGGAGAACCCGTCTGTGGTCCATTGGTCCTCACAAGTGTTTATTTTCTAACCCTGAACCCACCCGCCCCCACCTCAAAATCTATAGAAGTAAAATAACAAGCCCAGACCACTCAAAATTTACCATTCAAATCTGACTACAGGCTGGAGAAACAAGAATCGTTAAGTTGACGACGGGGCTCCAACCTTCCATTTCTCAAATTCAGAAGACTTTAACAAGAAGGAACTAGCATTCTTATGACCACCTCCTCCATATTCCTACAAAGAGTCCATTACCATTTAGAGACACATTTATCTTCCCAAACTTGATGAAATATGGCTAAGTGGACCTGACCTGTGAGACAGTTGTGGTATCTTCAGAGCCCAAGCTCCTCAGGCTTATTTTCAGTAACCGGTGGTTTTCAAGTTCAGGTACTCTGTATACAACAGCTCCAATGCCCCTATTAACAATTTTCTTATCATAAGATGTCATAACTAGAAATTATCAACAACAATATATTGACTTTTTTATCAATATACGTCTAGTCAGCGTGAAATGATAATCCCATTCATCAAGAAATGCTTCAGTTCCCTTAACTAACAGATCCTTCAAAAGGCCTAAGGGCCAAAGGCCATCCAAAATTATGACTGACAACAGAAAGGGCTTTCAAGGAAGCTACTATATCACAGTACCAAATGAAGCACGTTAGAGATTTCTTTCTGCCTATCCACATTTTCCAAAATCCATAACTGAATTGTTAAATTGAAGAAAATAGAAAATACTCTGAGCAAAAAACAAATATGAAACATGAAGCATGAGATTAATCTGTACCTTAGATTTAGATTATAACTCTTATTAGCTAATTGGTTTCCAAGCTCACTTCTCAGTTCTGAAATGGAATCTGCATAAACAGCCTATAACAAAATACAAATAAAATTATGAATTTGGTCAAAAGATAAAACTTGGCAAGATAGACACAAAACTGCAATTACATATCTTGGGGAGGGAGGAGCTTTTCTTAAGGTACATAGTACACTACATATGACTCCTGGGACAGAGGTATTGGTCTCATAAATAATTATATCCTTTGAACTACATCATAGCCTACAGCATACCAAATTTTCGTATTAAATCAATTAGAATGAGAAAACATGTTACTATGCACTATCAACCAAGACTCTAGCCATTGGAAGATTTAGAATAGAATGTTCTTAAAATTGGATGATTGTTTTTTTTTTTTTGAAAATAAGTAATTTCGACATACTTCCAATAAAGGAACAAATTACAATATGCCTCACTCCTTAAATTATTGTTCATTTTAATTTAAAAAAAACATGAGATGAGAAATCTAATGTCAAAAAAAGCTTTACAGTACTGAGTACCCTAAACAATTCTCTAAGAAGATGAAACATTTAAGTACAAAAAGAAAATCAAAATTCGGAAGGAAACTAAAGCTAAAAACAGCGAGCATGGACCCTTGGATCAAATTAGACCATAAATAACAGATTAAATGTACTTACCAAGCAATTCCCAAATTTTCCACCCCCAAGTGCAATTTCAAGTGACTGCTCAAGAACTTCATCAATTAATTTCTGCTTATGTGACAAAGTCATCTTCCCTTGACTAATTAGAGACTGAGGATCCAATGCTAGCAGCTAAGAAAAAAACTTCTTAGAAGGTTAAAGTATGGCAGAACAAAGCAGAAGTTTTCTAAAAAAAAATCATAAAGTAGGCAATCAAGAGCCTAAAATAGAATAAAATAAAAAACAAAAGTAGACGAAAGTTTTAGCTGCATGCATCCTAAGCTTAATCAGATATTCCAAGGACGTGATTCTCTACCTGATCGAATAAATGTGGATTCGTCCTAACATTAAACTCTATGTTCAAATCTTTAAGCCCACTGCTAAAAGCTTTACTATCTGGAAGTTTCCATCTCCACAGATCACCATCTTCAATGTATGTGAAAAGACATCTAACCCTTTCAAGCTCATTTTCTGGCACTAGATCAGCTCCGACATTAGCATTGTCCTTTTCAGAAATGTCCATCCTGGAGTACTCTGAGTTCAACAGGCTTCTAAAATAATCAAACGATATTGTAGCACCACTCCTGTCCATATCTAATACTTTTGACACATTTTGGTCAAATAAACTATCTCCGTATAGCATCTCTAGTGCAGTTTTGTGATGGTCTAAGACAATCACCCTGAAAAGAGGACAGGAAAGTATTTTCTGAACAATCTCTACATATAAGCAGACATTGTTAATTAATATAGAGCAGTCATATTTGGTGTATATTCCTAAAAACCATTTAAGAAAAATAGGAAATCATAACTGCTGAAAATTCTATCTATTTGTGTAGTATACAGATACATGTAAACATCAGACCTTTTTACTCTGGATGATATTTCCCTGACAAAACCCGAAGGACCAACAAAGTCCAGGAGGTAAACATCATCAAACTCATTTACTGGGAGCTGTTCCGGCCTGAAAGGCATCAAATTTCAAGTTAGACATTGTATTGGAAAATAAAGAACAGGTCCAGACACTACGACAATTTGCACATTACACAGTTAAGAGAAGAAACAAGTGAACCAATCACATCAAATGCATCAAATTTTAGGATAGCAAGCAAAACTAGCAAGAAACCAATATAGCAAAGTTATTTTCTACAAAGCAACCTTATCAAATAGTATACATTTTTTTTGTTTTCACAAATGGTACTCAAAAGCCAAGTCTATTTTAACAGACAAATGGACCAAGATTGGAAAAGAATGCTATGGCAACCAGCTTATTACTCACACATCACAAAACCAACAAAACCATCAACAATTAACGAACATTCATAACATCAACACCACAACGTAAAAACAAACACCATATGATTCCTTGTAGAAGTTTGATAAACATAATAAGCAATAACCAAAAACAACAAAAACATCACCAATCAACAAAATCATAAGTTAACCAACCAAAAAGATGAGTTTTAGAAGAATTACTGATTTAAAAAGAAGATGAAAAATAAGAACTTGGGAGGACACTTGACATGAAAAAGAGGCTATATAGAGTTCATTGGGATGAATTTACACCTAGCACATCAAATGACTTAAATTTGACAGACAACAAAAAACCAACAATTAACAAACATTCAACCAAAACCTTTAAAAAAAAAAGCATCAGCAATCAACCCGATCAACCAAATCCGTTAAATCACAAACGCATCAATCGAAGGCCAACCAAAAAATTTGCTTTCTGTGTCGAGAAAAAAGTTAATTAAAAAAAAGAACTTGGAAGGATTTTGACATGGAGGACAGGCTACAGAGTAAACGCACGTGGATTTATATTAAATGCATCAGACATCACGTCACAACCAGAAGATGATATAGTATAAAAACAACAATAAAATCAACAATTAGACAATTGTAGAAGCTTTCAATGACAATAAAATCAACAATTAGATAATTGTAGAAGCTTTCTTTCATAACAAAGACTTAGACAGCCAAATCCTACAAAAAAAAAAACACATCACCAATCAACAAAATAATAGAGCAACCTAACAAAAGATGCCTACTTTTTGCAGAAAAACCACTCAATAGAACTGAAAAAAGAAGAACATGGAAAGACTTTTGACATGGAGGATGCAGTGGATTTACTTCAAATGCATCAGACATTCCATCACAGCCAGCAGATAATACAGTATACGTACATCATTAGATAATTGCAGAATTCACAATATAAACTAAAACAACCAAAACAATCACCAACAATCAAAATATAGAGCGATCAAACAAAAGATGCCGACTTTTTGCAGAAAAACGACAACTATGGAATGTTTTTTACAAAATCGTCGGAGAGAGAGGATGACCTGATGGGATCGTAGACGGTGTTGGGGAAGAAGGAGACGGGGAGGGAGACGGCCTTGAAGTAGAGGTGGGCGGCCATGGCCGCGAAGGCGCCGTCTGGACATGGGTAGTGGTACAGCACCGCCGACCTCCTCCTCACCGCTGCCGCCATCTCCGCCGCCGCCGCCGTCGTCAAGGTGGCGCCGGCGATGGGATGGCGCGAAACAGAAGAAAGGGTGGATTCAAAGACCAAATTTTTTAAAGTACGCCGGCCGTTGCCGGCGCGGCGTACTTAGTTTTCATTTACTCGACTACTTTCGTCATCAGATTTTTGTTTATCAATTATTAGTAATAGCATCAAGCACTTGCTAACATAGTTTAATCCAACAATTGAAGATTATCTAGCTAAATAATATCTCTAATAAATTATTATAAATTAACCGCTAACTCGATGATGCGCGAATAATGCATTCGAAACAAATTTTAATTTTAATAGAAATAAAAAAACCCTAAGTACAATAAAATTCAACATAAATTATAATTATAATAAAAAATTATAATGTTTAAAATATAAAATAAATGATAATATTATAAAATAATTAGAGGAGGACACATGGTCCTCAATTTTATAATTAATATATACAAATATATAGATATAGATTATTTTCATGACTAATTTAATTAGAGTCAAATATTATTCACTTAAAGAAAAACGTTAATAAATTCACCATAGAAGTTTAAAATTGCAACTTAATAGAAATCACTTTTAAATTAGATTATTTATTAATATTTACTATTTCATTATACAAAAAATCAAAAAGACTCAAAAAACCTTATCGGTGCCAAACTCATCTGGACCGCTTGATCATAAAGACTGTTTAGATTTGATGAAAAAAAAGAAAGATTTACTACCCCCCCTCCCCCTTCTTCCACCAACAACAGAGTTCCAG
>JAVDBV010014967.1:6141-21917 GCA_032619315.1 Piper longum
CCCCCCCCCCCCCCCCCCCCCCCCTCAATTACTTCTCTAGTTTAATATTTGATGAATTATTGAGTCATCAGTTTTCTAGCCTTCAATATTTTTCCTGAGAATTTTTTTATTGAACTTCATATCTAGAAGCACATCAGTTCAGTACCCTGGTATTAAGTGTGCTTGTCTTGTTTCTCCTTTCCTTACCTGGCCCACTTTCCTTTTGATAATTTTTCCTTGTGGATGTTTCCTATTTTTGCATGGTGATTGCGCGGAACGGAATAAATGTTTGTAGTTATTCACCTTCCTTTGAAATTTTGTATTTAATCATGATGCAGCACTTTATTTGAGTTTCTTGTCACTTGTGATTGGAAGAAACCATGTATCTATCCATTAAGATAATACTATTTAAAGGTGAAGGATGTTAAAATAGCTGTTTGGAGTACATGGTTTAATGTGTTTCCATGGAAATAAATAACGACCGCATTGTTAGTGTTGTTTTCCTTCTGGAATCATTTGACTGATAAATGTACTGGCTACAGTAAGGTTTTGTAAGCTTTCATGTTCTTTTTTTGATATACACCATTTGTATTGTTTTATATTTCATTTGAAACCTTGTGAGATGATTTTATGCATCTATTGAACATTTTAAGTTATTTACCAACTTATTCAGGTGGTTTAAAAAATGATTATTATGTTAAACTAACGAAAATTACCTTTTTTTCCTCCAAAATGCAGTAAAAGGACATATGGGCTTCTATTTGATTGGTTATATCCTGCACACATGCCACTTCTCCTTAGAGGAGTATCTATTTGGATAGACACACCTGAGGTAGTTCGTTTAGCTGGAAAAAAGGAATTTAGTTTTTGAGAATTGCATGCATTTGCCAGAGGAGAATTGCTTCGAGATAACCGACCTTCAAAAGTTATGAATGTGCTCTTTAAGGAATGAAACTCTAAGTACTGCTTTGCCGAATGTTTGGTTGTCTTTTTGGAAAGTGTTTTATGTGTTTCTTTCTCTTCAGAAACTGTCATAGTCTAAAATAAAAAATTTTAATTAATTTTCTTTAGTTCTCTTGAATGTCGGATTTTCTAATTGTTGATTCTGTACTGTATGCTATACGTGCTGTTGTATGTTTGAAATATCATATTTATTTTGCTAGTTTCATATGTTAGTATTCACTCTTTCAGGTTACAACACCATTGCTCAAGTTCATGGCAGAGTTTGTATTAAATAAAGCACAGCGATTAACTTTTGATTCTTCCTCTCCTAATGGGATTCTTCTTTTTCGGGAAGTGAGCAAACTGATTGTCACATATGGATCAAGGGTTCTTTCTTTACCTGCTGTCCCTGATGCGTATTTGTTCAAGTACAAGGGAATGTGAATTTCTCTGGTTGTTCTCTCGAGGGGTAAGTCAAACTACCAAGTGCTTATTTATAAAGCTATATTAGTAGATTACTTGTGTTTGAAAGGATTTTCAAGTTAAATAAGACAGCTAGAATTGTGGTCATTAATCTGAACTTTGGGACTATTTTATAAATTTTATAATTGAACTAAGGTTTAGGTGTCAGTGATGTTACATTTTCATCTCCTTTTGCCCGTATTTTTGTCCTTGTCACTTTGATGATGATTATAATGATGAAGATTGTGGCTTGTTTGAAACTTATAGTCACAGCTTTATCTTTTGTATCATTTTATGGGATTTGATTAGAATTTTATTTATAAATATGAAGTTCTTTTTTCTTGTGTTTGATATACTTCTCTTTTAAGTTATTCATTTCTCTAGCTGCCATCTTCTTGATCGAAGTCATGGTTACATACTTTGACAAAATTATATGTTGAAAAAACTAGTTAGCACGATATCAGTAAGCAGTAAATAGAGGACGCAGGAGTAGGAATAAGTGTTAATTTGATGTCATTCACATTGAAATTCATTGCTTTTATATATAAAAAAAATGGTTTCAGCAGATCTTTAAAATTTGGAGATGCTCCTAATTATCGGTAGATGCAGATACAAATTCAAAATGTATGCTGAAACAGTCATACTGCAAACTACATATAAGATGAACACTAATATTCCAACAATATGGTTGTTCCTTTTTTGGTTCAGATAAATGCAACAATTTGTCTAGATAGAAAGCTGCTTATGCAGAATGAATGAAAAGGGTTTTTAAGTATCTGACATGTTTGCTTTTGTTACACTGAACATGAAATGATACCTTTGATCTCTGCAATCATTCTGTTTAATTATTTGACATCTGCTTTTGTTACCTCCAACTAGAAATCATATCTCTGGAATCATTCTCTTTGTTTTTTTTTTTAAAAAAATAAAAAGAAAAAAAACGTTCTTTCCTTTGAAAAATGCATATGTTCTGATAAGAAGAAAACTTCAGCTTTTTTCCCCCACAAACTTATACATAAGGATCCCTACAATTTACGAGCCAACACATGGGAATACATGCATATGAATGAATGATTTAATTGTTATCTTGAGATTATCCTAATTCATGTTTTAATTATGCAATGTAGCTTTGTCTGGCAATTATGTCAACTTTGGTGTGTTTGAGCTGTATGGTGACAGAGCACTTGTTGATGCTCTTGATATAGCGATGAAAATGATTTTATCAGTACCTCTTGTTGATGTATTGGCATACAGAAAGGTGCGTTACAGCTTTTGGCAATTTTTGCAGCGAGATTGCATTTTAATACATTGCTTGAAATTTGGAGGGTCTGGCACTCGAAACATTGATCTTGCTGACATGCCTGTAAATCATGAAAAGGGCCTAAACCCTAATCTATAGGTGACATCATGGTTTACAATATCAACAGTATATTGGGTTTGTTGTTATAACGATATCGGCTGATTGCCAAAACAATAACAGGTGTCAAAATTGATTTTCGGCCTATAGTGGAGTTGTATCGGTGATTTATAAAAATATGTCTGCAGTATCGATAACATTTAGACATTAAAAGACAATTATGGAAATAACAAAGAAAAGAGACTTCCTTTTAGAATTGAAATTGATATTATTATAATTTCTTTTGTGTGTATCTTACTCTAATTTAAATAGTTTTTGATTGGATGATTGGAGGGACATACATGAACTTGTTTAGCTTATTTTTGAGGTATTATTAATGATATTGTTTATATTTACATGTAACAATGTTAACATACCATATCTACAAGAAATGATACCTATACATCTGGAAGTTCAATAAATATCTCCAATACAGGCATACCTCTTATATCTTGGTCTCTTGGCTATCCATCGTGATATCTATATTTAATGCTGCTAGACCATCTATTTTATATTTTTTCGGCTTTCAGTTTCCTGACTTTTTGTAATTATGTGCAGCTTACCAAGGCATATTTTGCTTTCTTGGAGGTTTTATTCAGTTCTCATATCATATTCGTACTCAATCTTGACACAAACACATTCATGCATATCGTTGGATCCTTTGAATCTGGTCTTAAGAATTTAGATACGGGCATTTCCTCTCAGGTGTGTATGCTCTTTTGTTGCTTTGATGTTCAGTTTTTGTCATTGTTTTTTTTCTTTCTTTCTTTATGTCTTTCTTACGGACAAACCTTACCTGATTTAAATGATTATTATACAACAAAGAACTTGTTAGAAATAAAATAAAAATCCTCACCACTTTTGAGAAGCAACCTATTTTTATGCTGATGATGTTCAATATTGCTTGCAGTGTGCATCTTCTGTGGATAGTTTGGCTACTTACTACTTCAACAACATCACAATGGGAGAAGCCCCCACAGCAGCGGTTGCTATGAATCTTGCTCGGCACATTGCAGATTGCCCCAGTTTATTTCCTGAGGCAAGATCCTGTCAATTGCCTTTTTCTTATATGCAAGTAGTTAGTAAAACAAGGCTTGTACTTTCATCTTGTGGTTGGTTAGTTATATACTTTATATGGCCTAAAAAAGTCTATCATAATTGCTTGCATTATACTTTTGTCGTTAGCAGATATTGAAGACGTTATTTGAGATAATATTGTTTGAGGATTGTGGAAATCAATGGAGCCTTAGCCGGCCATTGCTCAGTTTAATACTAATTAATGAACAGGTAAGATAATTGAAAGCCTCCTAGTACTTTTCAAACAATTTCTCTTAGGTCAATATTTACTTTCTTGTTGCCAAGTTGACATTTGCTTAGTGGCCCTAGCATATCTTATTGTAAATTTTAGATGGTCTAACCAATGGTTCTAAAAGCTCAAACTATTAGGAAAGAGAATCACTAAATATTTAATTCAACACTCCCCTCACGTGCAAGCAAACTTCCAAGGCTTAGCACATGAATAAACACGAGGTAAATAGTCCATTGGACACAATATGAGGAAATTAATTTTTCTTCAAACATATATCGCCAATAAGATAAACCTGGCCTTTGGCTCTGATATCATGTAAATTTTAGATTATCTATCCACTTGTTTCAAAAGCTCAATCTGTTAAGAAAAAGAACCACTAAATATTTTCTTCTAACACTTTATTGTGTTTAAACTTTATATCTTGCAAATTTGCTTTCTTATATGCAAGTTGTAGTAAAACAAGCCTTCTTTCATTTTGTGGTTGCTTAGTTATGCATTTTAAATGGTCTAAAAAAGTCAATTATTTGATTACTTTCTTATATCTTATATTGTGTACTTATCCCATAGTTGGAGATTTTTATTGTTTTTTTTTTATAGATTTATAATGACTTGAAATCTCAAATTTTGGCGTCACAGGTTTGTATTACTCGTCTCTTCAACTTTAATTTAATATTTTTTTTTTGTTCTACATAATTAGTTCTTATGGACAAGGCACTTGGCAGATTTTATGAAAATAGATTTATTTTTTGATGTGTCGTCTTTTAAGCCAACAAGCTCATGAAGTTTGTGATCCCAGGAGATGCGCTAGAAAAGGCACCTGATCATCAAAATTTTGTCATTTGTAATAA
Organism: Piper longum; assembly: GCA_032619315.1. Classification (NCBI taxonomy): domain Eukaryota; kingdom Viridiplantae; phylum Streptophyta; class Magnoliopsida; order Piperales; family Piperaceae; genus Piper; species Piper longum. Next base: position 11,078 of record JAVDBV010014967.1, read on the forward strand.
TATGGATCCTAGATAAGGATTCATGTCTCACACTTCTTTTTAGGATAAGATGGAAGAAGTGTTGACATAGTTTGTTTCTCTTTTGCAGCCACTAGATCAGCAACAACGCATTTCTGCTTGCTTTGACAAGCTGATCAATGATATCAACTGGAGCTTGGACTCCAAGAACAGAGATAAGTTCACACAGAATTTGACAATGTTCAGACATGAATTTTGCGTCAAATAGTTTCAACCATCTTCTAGTGGAAGTTATCTTCTTAGACATACATATTTTGCCTTCGTGTGCGGATATGCTTCTCATGCATGACCTATTCTCGGGTGCATTAAGTGGGACGGGCAATAGGAGTTTGTGTACAACTCTGAACGATGTCTGTAATGATCATGGCTTGTGCAAGGCGATGGGGATCTCAAGACTTTGTGATCATTTTGTGGTGTTTGCTCACTCTTGAAAATTGTTTTGTCAAAATGGAGGCATTAGTTAGGGTATACTTAGGTCAGAAGGAAGTGGATCACTAAATGTTTTGGCTGCTCACTAATTGTGAGCTTCATTCTTTTATACGTTAAAGTTGAATATTATCTGGCTCGTTTATTGTATTTTGAGTCTTATTTTTTTTGTACATCCACTATATTTTTTGCATCTGCTATTGGAATCCCAAGCTGTGTTCGTAGTTGGTGTGTGTTTCCAGAAGCACAGATGGAGAAGAACAATGCAGGGAAATTCCTCCTTCGAGCCCCAACTAAACATTGCTTGGGTAAATCAGAGATATGGAGAACACTCGAGGGGAAAGGAAAATGATAGGGCATATTGAAAACTCATGCCAGTTTGTTGTCTCTTGCTTGACCACGCGGGCTGCTAATGTTGGATTTTAGTTCATCAACCAGTTTACCGTATGTGTGGTTTGTTCTCTTCCAGAAATGATTGTTGGAATCCAGATCCTGGAGAGGATGATTATTAGCTGTTTGAAGTTGAATGCTTGGGTTTTGCATGCGAGGGGCACGCTCCGGGGGTTAGCAACCATGTTTCCTTTGCATGATGTTATATTTTTCAAATGATGTCCTTCAGATCTGTCAATTGTTTAGCTCTTTTGAAATGGGTGGCCTGGGAAGTCTGTGTAAAATAGGATTTTTGAATGACAGTATTAATTTGTATGCATTCAGTGTCTAGATCATTAGGGCAAGCGACAGTGATTCATTACCCCATTGAGATGTAAAAGATACGATAAGTAAATATGATTTTCGGTTTGTAATCGTCCAAAGAAACGGCCTATTGATTGGGTGCCTGTGAATATTGTTCCTCCCATAGCGAATGGTAAGCCTCCATTTAATTTTGTGTTTTTTAAATTAGTGGAAGCAAACTCGAATTTGACATCGATTCTGACGTAAATGGCATCATTTAGTGATACCCTACTATCTAGTTTCCACTATGTTTAAAATTGAATTACGGGGCGTTTGGATGCTATATAAAATTTTTATGTAAAATTTATAAAAAAAATTATCATGATTTTTTATTTGTTAAGATTATTAAAAGTAACAGGCAACAATTGTTTTTAAAAATGCAAATGACACTGTTTCGTATTATAATAAAAAATAACACAGGAAGGTGCGGAGGAAGCTGAAGAGTATGGGGAAGAGGTGTGATGAGGATGAAGTGGGGAGTGGGGAGTGGGGAGGGGGATGTGTGACCATTACGCGAGAAATTTTTTTTGTGGTGGACCCCATATATATATATATATATATATTATTTAATATGGAAATAATAAAGTGCCTTAAACTTTTTTTATTTTTCTCTGTTTCATCAAACACTAGTGTCACTCGTTGTCTCTACAATTTTTTATTTTTCTATTATATAGATCTAAAATAACGCAACCCCTTATTAGTTTAAACTTTCCTCTGAATATTTCTTTTGTAGGAGCTCTCAGTGAAAAGAAAGGGGTTGGAGCAACACTTTTTAATACGGTTAAGATCGCCCACCCACCCACCCACCCAAATCTATTAAGGGATAGAATTTTATATATTTTCTTGAATTTTAAAAAATTTAGAGAATAATAATGAGCGTCTTTAATATTTTTCATATGGAGGTATATTTATCTTTATCTTGATTGAATGGTGAATTAGCGGAACGGCTGAAGTTAACTGGGGGAAGAAACACACCAATGGAGATGGTCCACCTACAAGAGTCGAGAAATTTTGTTTAATAACAAAAGAAGTATGTTTGGTTAGTGAGGCAATGAAAGAAATTAGATGTGGTGAAAAAGAAAAAAAAAAAGAATCCAACCCCACTCTGTCTCGTTTCTTTATAATTTTTTGTAAGAAAATTAGTGCGATGGACTTTTTCTTACATATTTTATACGAGTGACTGGTTTTTTTTTTCCCTCATATTATATTTCTCTTTTTCACGATTTAATCAAACCAGAAAAGTTGTTCAATGCATAATGGGCCGACCAACTGTAAAAGTGAAGAGCCGACGATGAGAATGGGCCTGACCATCATTGGCCCCGCAATTTCTCCTCATCGCGACCTTCGTGCTATCCACAATCCATCCATCATCCGCGCGAAAGGGGAACGAGGCCGTGAACATGGCGCTCCTCCTCCCCAACTCCTCCATCTCCCTTCTCCCTTCCTTTCCTCACCCAATGGCCGCCTATCCCACCCACCCTTGTGAGTTCCTCTTCTCCACTTTTTTTTTTTCTGTACTATTTATTATAGCTCAATAGCTTGGGTTTGGTTTGTTCGTCCGTTCAATGTAGGTAGATGCGTTACCATCTTATGAGGCTGTAACGCGATTCTGCGTCTATTTCTCTTCTTTTGTTTGTATGCCATGTATGTATGCATGCTCATCGGCTCCTCTGTCACTGTTCGTTGGTGACCTTTGAGGTGAAATCCCCCGAGGGATGGTATAGTTCGTTTTCGTTTTTGGATTATTGGGAATCATGTAAAGCCGTAGCTGTAGGGTGATTCCTTGGGTTTGCCTAGCTTATCTGCTGGTTCCATTCTATATTATGGGGAATTGGTCCGGCCTGTACTAGTTGAAATTTTAATATAATATACTGGTGGGGGGGATCACGCCTGATCTAAGAAATTGTGTAGCCTCCAGACTGCAACGAAGTCCCCCTCAGTTGCTGTCCAAGTCTTCGGATAAGCTTTGCTTGCATCCTCCTAATTTTGTTGTACGAAGTAGCTCTTTGATTGCTCGAGCTTCGTCAGAAATGGATGGTGGGTCTACGGCAAAACCAGCCGAGGAGGCTGTGGCAGTTGAGAACCTGCCTTTGGAGTCGAAGCAGCAGATGATACTTGAGCAAAGGCTGAAGATGAAGCTGGCCAAGAAGATAAGGCTACGAAGGAAGAGGCTCGTCCGGAAGAGAAGGATGAGGAAGAAGGGAAGATGGCCGCCTTCCAAGATGAAGAAGAACAAGAATGTATGATTGCCGAGCGCTCTATACCTCTCACGTGTCGTCTGGCCAACGTCCGTGTTGTATTCTGTTCTTCTGTCGAGCGTATTCATGAATTTCCCTTTGCTGTACTTTGCTTTCATCTGAGTTATAACATATATGATGAACGAATTGCACCATATGCTGCTAACAACGAATTCATTTCAAGGAAACTCTGCGTCTCTAGTCGCCGTTCATCATTCCTAGTATTTTGTGCGCATAAATCTTCTTATTACATCGTTGAGATCTTTGAGGCGGTGGGGCTGTTTGAGAGTTGCATTGTGAGCAAAAAAGTCACATGTCTGCTTGCTTCATAACAAGCATGAATTGGAGCCTGCAAAAATGGTTTTAATGTCAAACATCAATATTCCTCTTAACTTTTACCTTCTATTATCTAGCAGCTTAAATTGAGGCATTCACCGCAGCACTGCAAAAATTGAGTTTCCCTTATCACAAGGGTGATGCAGCTGTTAAGACTTTAGCTTGTCAGCCCCCCGAATGTTTGTATTTGTAAAGCGGGCATGTTGCATTCAACCGCAGCCATCTGACGATGCAACCAGAATAGAAATGGTTTCTGCAGGGGAGTGAACGAAGTTTTCCTCCATCTTCATATCGTAAAATTAGGCAAATGCAGCATTCCTACACCTAATGTTAACGAAAATACTAGTCTAAGCAATCGTGAAAAGTTCTTATGACGAACTGAGAAGATCATAGTTGCAGACAATTTGAGACTGAGCATCAAGGAAAATATGCCCACCAAATTTTCCGGCAAGAAAGCTACTTCAGTAGTTGAAACTCCATCACCTGCTTTTCTGAAAGTGCTTCTCGACCTACCAACGATAGAGTTCCCCTCTAGTTCAGTGGCTTGGCGAAATCGGAACCTGGGAAGGGCTTTTATGTCCGCTTCGGTGCAGCTTCCGGACCAGCAACAACAACACACAAAAAGGCAATAACAGCACGGGGGCGATGCCGACAAGACACAGAGAAAATGCAAAGAAAAGATCAAATGCGAGAAACACCATGCACGAACAACCTGCATTTCAGTATATAACATGGGCAAAAGTATGAGCCTTGCATCACTAACCACACTCAAATCCAAGCTGGAATGACCAGAGTTTTATAGTTTATAAGAAAAATCCAGCATTTGTGGAACAGATGTACATCGCTCATTTTGTCCATCAAGGAGATAGAATCGGCTTTTTCAAAGCCAAATTCACACAGACAGAGACGTGGAGCTTCCTGAATAAGCGATTGGCTGAAATGTGATTGTCAATTGCTGGCCATCTGGGGAGTAAACTACGACATTGTACATCAATTCCTTGAGCATGGTGTTCTTTCTTGTCATAATTGCGCCGCCGTTGTATGAAAGGGGACATCACTAGTGGTCGTGTCGTTTAAGAAAGAGTCGCAAATGAAAGATATGAGCTTCTCTATACGTAGGAGGTCCAATCCTTGTAAAATTGATCGTCATTGTGTAAGGTTTCTATCTAATTTTGTCGGGAATCGAAGGGTGGGAAATATACAATGGTCTCTAGTATCCGCCATGGATAAAGCTTGCAATGGGGATTGAATACGGGAGTTTCCGCTGTAAGGTACGCTGATTTCTCATTGTTTTACAGCTGTGTCTATATCCTGAGCATTGGGGATCAAGTCCTTTAGCGCAAAATAAGCTTTATCAGTCTTGGCGGTCTGTGACTAGTAACGTGCTCCATTCCCTTCGGTTTCAAGGATCAAGTGTCTGATGCATGAAAGGTAAGATTCAGTGCCAGTACACTTATTTGTGATCGTCCAACCAAAGGCTATTTTTTTTTTTTTTGTTTTCACCGAACTCTAACAGTAAGTGATAAATAACTGTGCTGTTTTGCTTATGTTTTAGCACAGATTTGTCGCATGTCAATTGTATATGAGATATGTAACAATTCCGTAAGACTTCGAAAGGAATTGTGGCCGTGTCCGGAGTTCTTCACCTTGCCTCTAGTCTGGCTTTTTTTTTCAAGTAATGTATGATGGAAGGCAGACGGGACACAGCCTCTTGTGTCTCATTAGAATCAACCTTTCTGGATGTGAAACCTTTGCACACCTTGATTCCGTTATTTCCTACTCCTTTGGGTTACACTTGCTTTGCAGGTTTGAGTATTCCCCTTCATCCTATACCTGAAACGACATTCGACAGTTCTTCTTCACATGGGGAGGAGCCTTTGAAAGCTGATCTGAATTCCCCGAATGCTCTAAATGGAGTACATTTGACTCTTCTTTTCAGGATTTGATGCACACCCCTTGTAGGAACGACTTTGTAGTGGCTCCTAATGACTTACTAGGTACTAGTAAAAAGAAATAAAAGCGCAAGTTGCACAAGAAAATTTTAGGTGATGCTGGAATTGCACAATCCCTGCTTAATACAGAAGAAGGTTGACATAAATAGATGATTTGAGAGTTATGAACTGGGCACCATCTCGACAGCCAGCCTTAGAAGCAGGGGTTGTCTTGTTTAATAACAATATTCGTGCAAATCCGGTTAGAAGGGTGGGAGCCATTCCTGGAATTGAAGTGGGAGACATATTCTACTTTCGTGTCGAGCTGTGTTTGGTTGGTTTGCATTATCCAAACATGGCTGGAATTGATTACATGAATGCTAAATTTGGAGAGGAGGAGGAGGGGTCAATAGCGATAAGCATCGTCTCTTCTGGGCTGCATAAGGATGATGAGACGAGTGATACGGACAGTTTGATATACACAGGCCAGGGTGGTGGGATAACAAAATCTGGACAACAGAATGATGATCAGAAGCTTGAAAGGGGCAATCTGGCTATGGAAAGGAGGACACACAGAGGCAAGAAATAATGATGAATATAATGAGTATACATTTGAGGATACTTACGTTACAGGAACAGATTACTTCAAATGGAACATTGGAAGTGACCTTCTAGAGGAAAATAAATTAGACTGTTATTATGGTACTTATAAGCCACTATATATATGCATAAATGCGATAGGCAAGGGGAATGTGGCCCGTTTTTTGAATCACACTAGCTCTCCTAATGTCTTTTAGCGGTCTGTGTTATATGACCTTGATAATCAGCAGTATCCACATACCATGTTTTTATCTCTCATTGTCTGTATGGGACTGATCCTCACAACACATCAATGACTACAGAAATATTGTGCACAATTTTGAAGTTGATGACAACGTCATTCAAGTAAGGTTCAATACGGCAAGCGCATGTAGAACAAGCTCAAGAACAGTACCCTTTGATGCTGGCGTTTTGATTCATCACACACCCACCTCATTTCCAACTCAAGTGCTTCATCATTTCTCTATCATTAACTCTGTAAATAATATCCACCAAACAATTCGCATTTTAGACATTCAGCTACAATTACTTACTATACGAGAAAACATGTTGCATTCCAATACAAAAAACTATATACTTTCCTTAAAATGATCCATTGAATACAGTATTAAAAAAAAGACATTTCACTTCTTAGTTGACTGATACTAGCATGACCATTCCCGACAAGTAACTGTTGATGAAGAACCACAGGCGAGGACAGCAGGAGATGAAACCCCTAAAGATACGAACAAATATAGGGAAAACAGAATAAAAGAAGCACAGACTTGAGGGTCTCCATCCTTCCTGCACAATGTACTTTTTATCAATTCTTTAAACATAATCACTTGAGTATATAAATATCATATATAACTTTCGGGATAAAATGAAGAGCAAATGATGAATGTTTACTATATCCGAAGAAGAAGCAACTACCCGGAAAAGGTCACAACAAACACTTCAGGCATGTAACGTTAGTAAAAAAGAAAAAAGAAAGTGTTCCTTACATTTTGGCAATTTCAACAACTCCTTGCCTACAAGTCATTTCTGAAAGCTTCAGCTTTTCAATCTCCCTGCAAAAGGAAACGATTTTTAAATCACAAGTGATTGGAAGTAGAATAAAAATATTTCACATACGAATTAAACAAATTGTAGTTAATAGCGATATAAGATAAAGGAAAAAGAATTTGCAAAAAAGATTTTGAGGTAATCAAAGCTCTTGCATCATTTTAGGAGGGCCAAAACAATCCAACAATCAGAGTTAGGTATTTAAAACTATTCATCTGAAACAAATTCCCCTAATTCCCCTATAAGACAGACGTAGATCTCTTTGTATGTGAGATTGGAAGGTTGAAAACAATAGCCCAAATCGGTGTGAAAACACACCTCTCCTTATTGGTGGCGCTTCCTTCTGTACCTTAGTAATCTAAAAACGAAATATTATCCAGGAGCCAATCAGAATTGCCACCAGAACATTCAACTTCCAATCCCATATAAAAAAATAACATCGAGGTTGCATCCAATCTCTAACAATATTCAAGAATATATACAACACAATACACATTATAAGAAAAGAGATAAATGGAAAAATTTTTGAGGCCAAAACAACGAATTTAAAAATATAAAACTGCCGTTGAGGATGAAAATCTTGCCCAGATCGACCGTCAATCTGATAGTAAACTAACTGAACTTGTAATAATAGAAAATAAAAGGGCTTAGTAGGTTTGATAAAAAATTAACCATCCAATCAATTTAGCTGAATGACAGCCAACAGCTAATAATATCTACTGACAATGGCCACTCGTACGGTCTATAACTTAAAGAAATTACTGCACTGTTTAGCCCATGGATTAATTGGATGAAAACAATTTTACTTTAGTTAATAAAAGCACCCATCACTGCATTTTACATTTTACAAGTCAAGGCTTTGGATAAGTGCAATATCTAGCAATTTAAGCGGATCAGATTACAAATTACTGTTTAGTTGTTGGACCAAAATATAAAGTCTTTGACATGAGCTTGGAAGCTGCAGGAGCTTTGACTATTTACCATCATCTTCTAAGAGCCATTAGGAAGCATATTGGTGTTGATGGAAGCAAAGCTCATTTCCAAAGTTATGTAACTGGGGAATTCCTCAAGAATCTAAACCTGGATGATCCAGAAATTGCTAAGTACAGGTTGAAGCTCGCCCGGGACTACACTTATCTGGTCAACAGCGTGCAACATCACAAGGTATGCGGCCTGGCTAGCAGTCAGAAAGAATTCTTGAAAATTTGTTGTTTAAACTTGTGCTTTTTGAACCTCGGATGAATTAAAAACATACAATTTTCAAAAGTGAATCCGCTCTACCAACTTAAAGATGTTTCTTTCAACATGTCATTAAGCTATGCCGAGAACATGACTCACTTTAGGTTTCAGTTAGAAGATTATGCGTGCATATTAGTTATTACAATAAGAAATAAAATAATAAAAGAGGGGATTTTGGTCGACCAGTATTTTCGTATATCTTTATTTGGCAATAAAATAGACGCATGCTTATGCACTTGTGTTTATGGTTAACGCTTAGAGAATATAAGGAAATAATGAAGTGAACCTTAATTAGTAGTGTGGAATTTATATATAAGGAAATAAGGAAGTGATCTTTAATTTGTAGGACGAAATTTACTTTAAGCTTAATTTTTTAAGGATATAAGGAAATAATGGAGTGATCTGTAGTATGAAATTTATATATAAGGAAATAAGGAAGTGATCTTTAATTTGTAGGACGAAATTTACTTTAAGCTTAATTTTTTAAGGATATAAGGAAATAATGGAGTGATCTGTAGTATGAAATTTATATATAAGGAAATAAGGAAGTGATCTTTAATTTGTAGGACGAAATTTACTTTAAGCTTAATTTTTTAAGGATATAAGGAAATAATGGAGTGATCTGTAGTATGAAATTTATATATAAGGAAATAAGGAAGTGATCTTTAATTTGTAGGACGAAATTTACTTTAAGCTTAATTTTTTAAGGATATAAGGAAATAATGGAGTGATCTGTAGTATGAAATTTATATATAAGGAAATAAGGAAGTGATCTTTAATTTGTAGGACGAAATTTACTTTAAGCTTAATTTTTTAAGGATATAAGGAAATAATGGAGTGATCTGTAGTATGAAATTTATATATAAGGAAATAAGGAAGTGATCTTTAATTTGTAGGACGAAATTTACTTTAAGCTTAATTTTTTAAGGATATAAGGAAATAATGGAGTGATCTGTAGTATGAAATTTATATATAAGGAAATAAGGAAGTGATCTTTAATTTGTAGGACGAAATTTACTTTAAGCTTAATTTTTTGAGTCTAAAAGTTCAACTGGAATTTGTGTACAGGAGCTTCTTTTCTCTTATAACATTGGTGTAGACAGAACAGATGAAATGGTGAGGACTCTCTCTCAGTCTGCTGCTAGTGTAGGACTTCGCCTTCCTGATGTTTATCAATCTTGATCATATTAGCCTTTCGAAAGAAGACTCTTGCTGCCCGCTCTTTGTTCAAACTAGAAAAACTTTGTGGCTATATCTTTTTTTTATTTTATGCCGAAATATGTGCCACCAATACATTCTACATTCCAAGGGCAAAATCTTGTAGACAGTTCGCCTACTTGCTGACATGACGAGGTTTTCATGAATCTATCAATAGCAACATTTCTGTATAATTAAATTTTTTCTTACTCTGCCAGGAAGAATGACCTCAAGAGGCAATCAGCCAAACACTTGCAAAAATCAACGATTTGCAAAAGTAAGAAGGGAGTTATTTAATTTCAAGATTTTAGTATTTTTCCCTTGTAAAATATTCACTAGGCTTATTATTGAATAGAAGTTGGTCAATTAGAGTTCCCTTAGAACGGATTAGAGGATCACGGCTTCCAGCTATGAGACACTACTGCGTAGTCACACTCATTGCAAGGTTCCGGACGTTGAAGCCTCGCATGGCAAGTTAGACGATAAGCCAATAACTGCGTTTATCAATGGCAAAATCATTATTCCAATCGAATGGAAAGCAGGAAAGGGTGAAAATGCCTTTGTAGAGATGATTAATTGTAATAAAGAAGAAGATACTAATTGCAATGAGCCGAGATGATTAATATTTTACCGCGGTTGTTTTTGGATGTGCCATCCTGGTATTGTGCACCTGGTAAATGAAAAACGAAATTATATAATCGAAGGATTTTTGAGGTTATCAAGGTTAATTTTGTTATATATATGATGCATAAATATGTAATCATGTTTGTTACTTGTGCCCCTAGTCAGGCCACGACAGTGGCGCATGCAATTTATGGCATTGTCCCTTACCCGATAGACCTTAAAACGATGAAAATTTAAGTTATAAAATAAGACATGTATACTACTTATTATTATTGTCGTCGTCAAATCCAATGTAACATCATATATCGGCAAAAAAATCAGGTATGACTTCGGGTAAGATATTTAAAATTATGGTTTAATTTGTATTAATCTCTATATAAGATATATCAAACATGTACCACTGTGACACTGTCGTTGGTATTGATTCATATTACAATACTGACGCTAAGCAGCGGA
>JAVDBV010014981.1:0-14881 GCA_032619315.1 Piper longum
GGAGCGGCACAGACGGCGGCAAATCAGCACTAGGGCGCAGCGTCATGGAGGGCAAACGACGGCCTATGAGTGGGGCAAACCCAGCGATGGTCGGTGGCATTAATCGATGTTGGTGCGATGGCCGAAAGGGGCATCGATGGTGAGGACGGGGGCAACGTCGAGGTTTAGGGGAGGAAAGGGTCGTGATGAAGTTTAGGTGGCAACTTAGTAAATAAATGTTGACTCAGTTCCGATTTGAGTCAAAAATAATAACTAACTCGTAATAAATTCTAAAAAAAATTCATAAAATATAATATACACCATAACACCAGAATTACATATTTTATAACTGATAATCAACCCAAATCGCTCTATAACGCGTTCTAATACATTATTTAGCCTAAAAAATTTTACAAACAAATACATAAAAAAATAACTTCATACTATCATATACTCTAAAAACTCATTTCTCATCATTTTTCTAACATTATCATTATATAATCAGATACACTTGACCTTGATCGATCGTAATGCACGACTAGCTAGACTCAAAATGCGGGTCATGAAACTAACTCAAGTCAAAATGACAGTTTAATTGACTAATTTACTAATAGTTTTACAATAATATTTGTCGCATGCCGCTCCTACCTAAAATCCTCCAAGAATTCCAACGTGGCAGCCTTGGGTCGCCCAAAGAAATAGGCAAGTAGTATTACGCAGTTGCATCCAGGTGCATGCTTCTCTTGATAGAATCCACAATCCTTTTCTTGCCTCTATTATTTGTCCCGCTTCCTAAATTACGGTTTCTCATCTCCGGCACACCATGTAAATAGAGGACAGCCACCTCCCTCTTCGCATACATATCCATTTTTATGTAACAAAGTCATGTTCTGAATAACTTCAGGCCAGTTTATCGGAATTAAAAGCCTATCTCTTGAATATATGCCATGTCCATCACCTGCAACCAGAGCATGATACCGGTTAGATGTTACGACTTACGAGAATGCAATGCAGGTCACGCTCCCAATGGAAGCTATCGTGTGATCAAACTGTTGTGTACTTAATGAATAGCAGCCGACAGTCGAGAGCAGTACGAAATTGAGTCAATATGCCTATTCATAGAAAAAGAATTAAGCAAGATTCATCAACCTTGATAGGCGCATTGCTCTACCTGCTATATAAAAAACATAGATTAGAAACCATACACGGAATAAAGGATCAGAAGGTCACTGAAGAACCAGGGAAGCGGCAATATGTAATACAACGATATCTATCATACTTGACTATTTCATATATCCATGACTCCATATCTAAACACAAACACCATGATGAAGAAGTGAACAAGATAAAAAAGGACTAATCAAGATCTATTACAGTTATCTTGGGATATCTAAGATGCGTCAAAGGAGCCTAACTCAAGCTAATATTAAATAACCAAAAGACAACAAAAACTAACAACTGTCTAAGCACGAACCGCTTTTTTACAATTTCAATGAACAATGAAGTAATAAAAGCCTTTTATCATCAATCATCTCTTAGCTTCAAGCTATCTTTTCAAGGGACCAAAGTCGTGCCAAATTTGTTCCCATCAGTTAACAAAAACTAAAAAGACGCCAAAATTATGAATTTGTCCTTATAATAATTTCATCATTGCGAGCTCAGTTCATCGTTTCAAACAAGCTTCTAATTCAAAATTTCTACCAATCCACGTATGAAACCCAAATCTCAAATCTGAAGAAGCAAAAACAATTTTTAATAAACCAGATTGCCGGAAAATTACCTGGACGGAGTAACTGACGGCGAGGCCGGCGACGGTGTCTACGCGGAGGTGACGATGGCAGATGGCGAACTTCCCCGGCCCGTAATCCCGCCAGAACCCACCGGACGCCGGATCCCCCCACCACTTGAGCTTCCAAGGCGATCCAAACGCCCGGGCACGCATCTCCCAGTCGCCAGCGACGGAACTCCAGAGTCGGCAAACGCAGGCCGCCCTTTTGAGGTCGGGGAGCGGCAGGCGCTCGAAGATGGACCGGACGATGTCCAGCGAGGCCAACGCAAGGAAGTTGGAGTTCATCGGCGACAACACGTAGGTTTGGGGTCGTCGGCGGCGGCGGTCAGTGGTCGGCGGAGGAGATCATCGTCTTCGTCGCCGGAGCAGCCCATAGGTAGACGGATGACGCTGTCCATTCCCTCGTACCCACAAATAGAGGTGACTATAATCCTAATCGCGCTTAGCGATGTCACTAATTGGGATTTTGGCCAGTAATGGTTGCAATTCATTGCGAGTGTAGCTGGCTGCTAATAGCGACTCTCATTCGATAATCGCAGCTGTTGAACTGGGGGCTTATGGTCTCCCATTCAACCAGGTTTGAGCCAAATATAAACTCGACTTGTTTGTCTCTAAAACAAATAGATAAAATAATAAAAAATAAAAAAGGTATAAAATTACGATTTTTTTTGGTTGTTGAAGAATGACGACTTTTTTTTTTGGCAAGTAATTCTCATAACCGAAATGATCACATTAAAGCACATTCCACACGGAAAAATACAACCAGAAGCAATAGGAGATGACATAGAGAGATGCAGACAGTATTAAGTTAGAAACAACAATAGAGGTTTTTCCGAGCTTCCAACACTTCGATCTCCACACGGTATTAAGCAAGAAACGAACAATAGAGGGTTTTCCAAACTTCCAAGTTCGATCTCCGGTAAGGATGCAAAAATATAACACATACATAGGAGGGGGGAAATGTTAGATCAAATGGTCAGGCATCAATGCCTCCAGATTCTGTATTAAGTTAGGGGGCCAAGCTGAGTTAGTGAGCTCCCCATCCATGACCAAGGCCATAGGCATCCATGTATCCAGTTCCATGGGTATGATCATGGTGATCGTGGCCAACACCAGGCTGCCGAGGGAAGTGGTGGTGAGAGTGACGATGGTTGTCATCACCACTGCTTGCTTCTTCCAACAGTTTCTTCACATGCTCTGGGACTGGCTCCTCTTCCTTCGGTCTAACAGATTTTGGAAGCGAATGCACAAATTCTGCAATTTGCTCCGACAATTCTTCCACTGCATCTTCCTGAAAAAAAAAAAAAGATAAGAAAAGAAGAAATCAGTTCTTTTCGTTCTGCTTCATCATAAGCCAACAATCTTCTTAACAGAAAAATCGCCAATGACATTCACGGCAAAAATAGCAAGCAATGGAAGCAGCAGGTTATCTACACAATCAGAAGCCAAAACCATTTTCATTCATTTAATCGTTTCATCGTTTAACAAGGTATCCCAAAATATCTCTAATCCATTTTTAGTGGCCTAGTTTCCAATCGTATACACCAGTCCCTGACAAAAATTGCCAATACATAACTTTATAAACCCCAAACAGTATCAGTCACTACAGCTCGATATAGAAGTCAAAATATGTGTGTGCCAAAAAGTAGACCTCCACTGTAGAATACAAGTTCTACGAAGGAGACTAGGGCACTTTCACAGTTATGAACTTGATAGTATGCACCCTCCCGTCATTGTTTGGAGCTTCCAGAGGAAGCTATAATCATGGTTCCATAAGGAAAAGAGATCGGGCATTAAATGAAGGTACAAATCTCTCATGGATAAAACGGTTGAGAGGAAACTAAGGCAGGGCCAAAACATTTTATAAATGATAGAATTGATGCACACTTTCATCCTAGACTATACAAGTGAAAATAAAGTGAAATATATATCAGGCAAACCGAAGAAAGGCAGGACGCGAAAAGAAATCATGGTTAGCTAAATAGGTCAGAGTAAGAATGTCATCAATCAGCCACATGGCAAAACTATTCAAATTACCAACAGTTTTCAACACCATAAAGCATAAGAAGCGGGAACAGCAATTTCAGCTTGCCATTGGTGTGACAGAGGAAGATCAATAGATATGCCTAACTTTGTTGGCAGCAGTATCCACTCAGAACTGACAAGGCGGACTCAGATGCCGTGGAAGATAGCAATAGAGTGGCAAGAGTGAAGAATTTTGAAGGATTCGTCGTTTTATACAACTGATTCATGTTCTATTATCATTTCTTGTTAGTTAGAACATGGAATGCTAACCAAATTCCTGGGCAAAGATCTATCTTTTATGCTTCACTGAGGCAAATTTACCCCAACACCAATCATTGTTTACAACAAATTTTAAACCATGGTTTTTTCATTACGATTGATAAGAGCATAAACCATAATCCAAATAATAAATATAATGGACGAGAAATGCTTTCTTACTTGACACCACCTCCCACCAGAATGCTCGACAAATTTTGCCCGTTGGAACTCTAAAGCCACTCTTCGTCCTTCCTCAGTCCACTCCCTCGACCAGCTCTGCGACCACAGCACCTGAACAGGCAGATTCCTCACCTTCTCAGATCGAGCCCACTCCCGCAACTCAAAGCTAGCATTTAAACTCCTACCCACCGCAACCGCCGCACTCCGGCCACCTTTCCCTTTCAAAAGCACGCGATGCGCCTCCGCCGCCGCCCTGTCAATGGACCGGGAGCAGCACCACCTCAACAGCCCAAAGTAGAAGATGGGCACGCCCAGCACCATCTCCCTCATCACCGGCACCTCCACCGCCCACATTGGCAGAGCCGGCGCCGCCGCTCCGTCAACCACCGTCACGCTCCTCACAGCCCCACCCCGATCCTCCGCGGCAGCCCACACCGCCCCAGGAACAACCCCGGTGTCGTGCAACACCAAATGCACCGGCGCCAGGCGGAGAGAGTCCACCACCTGCCGGATCACCCGGCCGAGCTCCGCCTCATCACCCACTATCGACTTCCGAACCTTCCTCTTATGAACTTGAATGGCTTCTTCACCATTGAAGGGAATCTGTCCCGTCCCAATGAGCTGATCGAACCCCCAAAACAAGCCCTTCTCTTTGATGTCGTAGTAAACCCCCCAAATCCCGCCGGGGTTCTCGACTTCTTCTTCAACGTCCACGTACTTGTCCGAAAACCCAGAGCCGGGGAGATCGATCGCCACCGCGCGGAGACCCTTGGCCGCAAGCGCCGGGAGGAGGCGGCGGAAGGAGAAGGAGCTGCTTCCGAAGCCGTGAATGAGAACCACCGTCTCCGACCCGTCTCGGGGGCCGTACTCGACGGCGAAGACCTCGGCGGGGGAGCGGCTGGCGCCGACCTCGACTTTAACGGTTCTTCCCGAGGAGTAGTGGTGGCGGAGATCGTCCGGGAGGGAGAGGAACCAGAAGCGCTCTTCGTCGGCGGCTGAGGAGGAGAAGAAGAGTGGGGATATCAGGGTGACGAGGGTCGTGATGAGTGCGACGGAGACAGTGAAGTAGAACCAGAATACGAAAGGGTTGTTGGAGGAGGAAATTGTGGGCGATGAGAGGGGCTTGTCCTCCGCCGCACCCTTTCCCTTGGCGGCCGCCATGGCTAGTGCTCGGAGAAGCGCCTTTGTTGATCAATTACATATACGGCACCTCCTCGGACGCGGCCAAACAATCGCGTCCGCATCTTGAAGCGGTCGGAATCGGTCTGTCTGTACTTTTACTTTGTACTATAATATGTATAAAAATGCTGCATTAAAATGCAGTAACTTTTTTTATCTTGATCGTCAGATCTAAAATTAAAAAAATTATTATAAATTATATTTTGATGTAACTTACTTACAGCAGTACTTTTATATATATATATATATATATATATATATGTAATAAATCTATTATTCATACAAAAAGTTAATTTTAACTCGTATAAACACAATATCTTGCTATTTTAAGCACTTGATATATGTTAACATTTATCTTTACAGATTTTATTCTTACTTATCGTTGTGTTATACTTGCAAACTTAATTTGTATTAAAGTTCACCGGTCAAAATTGTACTTTTATGTGAATTGTGAGTTATAAAGGAGAATAT
Source organism: Piper longum (assembly GCA_032619315.1). NCBI lineage: Eukaryota > Viridiplantae > Streptophyta > Magnoliopsida > Piperales > Piperaceae > Piper > Piper longum. The sequence continues at coordinate 5,882 of JAVDBV010014981.1, forward strand.
CCGGTTGGTATTTTTTTTTTATAGGGAATTTGCACATACGTGTATAAACTGTATATGGTCAGATTGGTTGATTGGAAACAAATATTGATGAAGTCTTGAATTTTGTTTGTCATAGGTTAATTCAATATAATAAAAAAAATCTAAGCAATGATTATGTAAATCCGATCATTTGATTCCACAAAGTCTGATGAATTTGATAAAAGACCGAACAAGAGACGAATTCCTTCCAATTCGGAGCTTTATCTGATCGCCGCTTCTCATCCACCCCCACGCTCCATGGAGTCGTCGGAGGTGGCGATGGTCTTCGCCGGCGGTTTCTCTTCGCCGTTAGCGTGAGCAATCAACCTCTGCTCCTCCCCTCTCAGCCCTCGCGGCGCCGCCCGTCTCTTCTCCGCGTCTCTCCCTCTCCTCTTCCACTCTGATCGCTCGCCCGCCACCCGCCGCCGGCTCCCGCTCCCGAGGCCCTCCGACTGGTTCGTGCGGTGCTCCTCAGGCTCTATCACGGCCAAGCCCTCCTCCCAGCTCCGGAAGCATTGGAACAATCCGGCGCCGGACGAGTCCTCGCTCTCCGCGAGCTCTTCGCCAGGCCTGGAATCGGAATCGATGCGTATGTCATTCCATCCGAGAATGCTCATCACGTCTGTACAATTGAAAAAACGAATCTGAATCACCCTTGTTTTCATTACATCCGAGGTAATTGTTTGTTTGTGTTTGTTCTTGGTGGTATCATCTAGATCGAGTTCATTGCCGAGTGTTACCAAAGAAGGGCGTACATTAGTGGTTTCACGGGTAGCGCTGGTGTTGCTGTTGTCACGAAAGATAAAGCAGCTCTTTGGGCCGATGGGCGCTATTTCCTCCAGGTTTCATGATCGTCATTGTGTCTGTAGTTTCATGAGTTTTCCACACATTTGATGTTGTGTATTATGTTTTTTCTTCTTCTTTTTTTCATATATATATATATATTTGCTGCTTTGATTCTGACATTGGAACTGTTACTATTTTCCTTTGATGCGGGTGAGGATTTGAAGGAGAAAATTTCACAAAGAACTCTTGATTTGGTTTCTTATCAGAGTCTAACCTGGTGGATGAAATCTGGAAGGAGTCGAGACCACTGCCCCCAGCGAAGCCTATCAGAGTACATGATATCAAGTATGCTGGCAACGATGTCACATCAAAGCTATCTTCCTTAAGATCTCAGGCTGCTGAAGCTGGTGCCACCGCTATCGTTATCTCTATGTTAGATGAAATTGCCTGGCTTTTAAACTTGGTAAAGTATAATCCATGGACAATGAAAGTTTTCAGGTTGTTTGGATAAATCACAACTAAAATTTCTGTTCTTCTTTAAATGATTTTTTTACTAATTATTTCTAACCTCATTTATCTGATTGCTCCGCCTGAAATGCTTTGTTATTTGTTATTTTGCAGAGAGGAAATGATGTTCCTCACTCGCCTGTTGCATATGCATACCTGATTGTTGAAATTTATAGTGCAAACTTGTTTATTGATAATTCCAAGGTAACACCAGAGGTAATGCTGCACTTGTTGGCTGCTGGTGTTGAGCTGAAGCCATACGAGGCAATTCTTTCCGAAGTGAAAAGGCACGTTTTACTTGTTTGAGAACATAATTTTGTCAAGATTTTCTTTTAGTAGGAAAGTATGTGAAGCCAGCCCTTCATCAAGGGTGACTTTCTTAATACCCTTTTATTCAGCTTGGCAGCGCAAGGTTCCAAGCTTTGGTTGGACACATCTAGTGTAAATGCTGCAATTGCCAATGCCTACAGAGCTGCTTGTGATGCATCTTTGGTGAAGTTTGCTAAGGGCTCCGAGGATTCCCTTGCAGTCTACAGGTTTTCACCTGTTACTATGGCAAAGGCTCTGAAAAATGATACTGAAATTGAAGGAATGAAAAATGCTCATCTCAGGTATTTATTCACCCCATACTTGTTACTCTATTTTTCATTGTCTGATGAAGAAATTATTATTTCCTCTATTAGGGTTGTGCCCCAGGCTGAAAAAATAAATTGTCAGCCAAGAGCTCTGGTTAGGTCTATTCAAATTATTGTAGCTGTCTAACCTTTCAATTTGTTGGTGAAGTTTGCAGCTGTAGCCTTAAATAAAGTTTATCTCCTGTATTGAATGCTAATCAGGCTGTTTTTATAAGAAGGTATATAACTTGCACATTAAGCGTGAGAATTTCAAATGAAGTTGCAATTTTTTTCACATGGAATGAATGAGAACATGGGTTATAACTTCTGTGTCTGATCCATTTTCTTAAATACTCTCTTCCTTCCCGAACTTATGCTCTAAACTGAATAGTCTTATATAATGGGTAGGTAGTATTTAACTCATTGGTATTATTGTCTGGCTATAATACTCTGTAATATCTGTTATTACACCTTAATTATAAGACATAAAAAGGATTTCCTTGTGATGTTCTTTTTATTTCTTTATCCAACATACCTGTGATGGCTTTCATTGAGCTAAGTCGTTCTTCTTGGATGAAAACATTTCATGTGGATGGTACTTTCCACAGAGATGCAGCAGCTCTGGCAGAATTTTGGGCTTGGCTAGAGGATGAAATTCACTCCAATGTAGCACTAACTGAAGTTGAAGTGGCAGATAAATTACTTCACTTTCGAGCAAAGCAGGAGGGGTTCTTGGATACAAGCTTTGACAACATTTGTGGTGAGTTCCTGAAATCTAGATCTGTCCATTTAACATGCAATATATTCATCCATTATATCTAATAATGTACAAAAACGTCAAAAGTTAGATGAAGATGAAGGGAGCAGAGAAACAAGAGAGAGCAAGCTATTTATTGATTATTATGTCGATTCTGCAGACTCGATTTTGTCATTTTAGTGTTGCTCTGAAGAAATAAATTAAGAAAGATAGGTCTGTCAAATTTGCTCTGAGACAAATTTTTGGATGACATGTATCCTATCTTTTTATGAAATCGTCAAACCCGTTCCTGGATTATCAAACTAGTTGACTTGTAACATAGTTCCTGATTACTTATGGATTGCATAATTGTGAGGCAAACTTTTTAAACGATTAGCAAATATAGCTTTTATGAAGAATTTGATTCATATTCATACGAGAAGGCAATCTAGTGACTAGGCTGAACTAAGCCACAATGATTTCATTATAATGTTTGTTCTTAATCATTGGAGTGTCCCAAAAATAAGTATGCATCAATAAATAGTTGGACTCATCTAATGTTAATTTTTTTAATACTAACAACTTTCCTTTTTGCAAGCTCTAACCTATTCATAGCTTGAGATATATAAAATAAAACTTTATTTGATTTTATGATGAATTATGCAAGACTAGCAAAAGTTGCATTCATTATTAGATTTCTTTTTTTTTACTTTCCTCTTTTACTGAATTACCAATTTCTGTGGTTATAAAATTTTTTGTGTTTCTTGTTCAATAACCTATCACATATTGTAAATACAGCTTCAGGTGCAAATGGTGCCATCGTACCCTACAGACCTGAGCCTGCAACCTGTGGTGTTGTTGATGATAAAAAGCTCTTCTTGTTAGATAATGGTGCACGGTATATTGATGGAACCACTGATATAACAAGAACAGTGCATTTTGGCGAGCCAACTCCCAGGCAAAAGGAATGTTTTACAAGAGTTCTACAGGTATCTTTCTGGTTCGGATTTTTGTTTTCTGTACATGTGACGTCCATCTCATTTGTCATATGTTTTGTTCCTATCTATTAATTTTATACTCACTCTTGAAAATGGGATTATGTTCGTGGACGTCATGAACCATGTTCTGCCTGCCTTATCAGTTTTTGAGCTTTTAAGAAATTGTTCATTCCAATATGTGGTTTGCTATCTCAATATAGTTTTTGGATTCAGTGGTTTGCATTTGTGCAGCTGTCTAAAATTTGTAATGACCCAACCCCAATGCAACATAATGGGCCTAAGTCATTTATTTAAAATGGTTAACAAAAGTTAAAGATCTATAGGTTATTCTCACTTATAAATAGGATTTTTCCCGGTAGGTATTAGATGTGGGACTAAGTTGAAGAATCCATTCCACCTTAGAAAATTTTGTCCCCGAAATTCCTGCACTTAGCTCATTGCTAGCCCCAACCCACGATCTTCCATGACTTGTGACCCACAACCTTCTACAGCCCGTGATTGAGAGCCTAGCTAACGTCCGTAATCCAGCCCACCATCTAACACGAAACCAGGTTGTTCTGGTATCATTTGTAATGATTCAGCTCAAAGTTCAACGTAATGGGCTAAGTTAGATGGTGTCGAATAATAACCAGGTTCCTCCATGCAACCCTTCTCAATGAGCAGTGGGCTTCATTATTTCTCAGGTCAGAAAATTAATTTAGCTGAGGGTGTGGACATTCATGTTGAATTGTTTTAGCAACTGCATTTGGCAAATTATATATTTTCTGCATCGCTTCTGTTTTTGATAGGGTCATATAGCACTTGATCAAGCAGTCTTCCCTGAAAATATTCCTGGTTTTGCACTTGACTCATTGGCTTGGTCTTCTCTTTGGAAGATTGGGCTCGACTACCAACATGGTACTGTTAATCCTTCTTTTTTCTTTTTGTTCTCAAGTTTGATGATAGCAGCCCGTGTGGTTCTATGGATGTGTCCTGGTTCAGGAACTGGTCATGGTGTTGGGGCCGCATTAAATGTGCATGAAGGTCCTCAGAGCCTAAGCTTTAGATATGGAAATATGACAGGGTTGCATAGAGGAATGATTGTTAGTAATGAACCTGGTTATTATGAAGATCACTCATTTGGCATTCACATTGAGGTATTATATATATATATGCTTATATTGTCAGAGCTAGTATACCTGCCAAATAGTAAAAACTTGGTCAGTCATACAGCTTTGGGTATATTTCTTTCTTGTGAAAATTTATGCTCAGTTGTTCTTAGAGCTTTGGATGTATATGGTTCTTGTATGCCATTAATATACTTTGTCTGCCTTGCACAGAACCTTCTCTGTGTGAAGGAAATTGATACGCCGAACTGCTTTGGGGGAATTAGATATCTTGGCTTTGAAAAGCTAACTTACATCCCCATACAGGTATCAGTTGACAAGCATCATTCTGCATTTTACTTCTCAAGTGTTTTTTTGTCAAACATTAAATCAATGAATTGGGGCCATTCGCTTGGCATGCTGGTGTGGAAGTTTAAGCTGTCATGTATTGTACTGTATGTAGTATTCTTGACCATTGGTTACATGCAATCACGTTTATTGAGTTCATTTTTATTGATTCGCTATATATTTGTCCTATTTAAGTCTTTTGGAAGCTTTTACATGCCTCTCTAACAGTATTTCCGTTGTTGGTGTTTCAGAATAAAATGCTTGACTTGTCATTATTGACTTCAGCTGAAATCAAATGGGGCAATGTTGCCATGATCAAGTTTGGGAAAAGGTAAGAAATGTTTCCTGTATGTCCAAGTAAAGTTTATGAAACATTTATAGACTTAAGCGATCAAAAGTGAAATGAAACAGAAAATATAATTTAGACATATTTGTTTGTGAAAATTAATCAGGTGAAGGCTGAAACAGTGTTCTTGCAGATGTAGACGGAGTAACTTCATATTTTGTCTGTAGCATTAAAAATCTCAAGGCTCAATGTTCATGAACACAAATCAATCTCTTTCTTGTTTTCTATTTCCAACGAGTGACAGGTTTCACCAATGGTGGATGGTCCTGCCTTACAGTGGCTTTGGAATAATACTCGGCCGCTACCTGCAAAGTAATTCTTTCCCCTGTATTTTCCTTAAAATCTATCGTATCTTCCTCTCTTAAATTGTTGTAATTTCCAATACATACAGATAGCCCAATTGATGTAGTGCACCGTCTTGCCCAGTTTGTGAAGCTGCCTCTTTTGCTGTTATTTTCATCATTTTAATTTGTGCTTTCTAATTTACTTGGCTATAGCACCTCATCGTCCTTTTAGCCGAATTGTATATTGCTTCAGTTGGGTGAGCGCATCATTTCTTGGGAACGGCTCATGCCGATCGGACGAGGATGGATGACGATTCAAAGGTATGATTCTGTCGGGGACACTAAATGGAAACGGAGGCAGGCTTTTACCTTCTCTCATTTCAACTTTCACCTAACTGTTGCTTGCTATTACCAGATTATATCAACGGTTTTCTTTTATTTTGCTGTGGCCTGACTATGCCCGGGGTAGTTTGTGCCCTTTATATTAACAAACTGTGTTCTTGTTGATACACATTATTAATTAATTAAAATTGTGGAATTTCTTGAAACATAGGCGAGCACTTTTAGGCTGGAACACACTTAAATAGCAGCTCAGCTGAGCTCGCGCAATGTGGCCATCCCTATCTGAAACAATAAAGAAGACAGATGTGTACCACTTTAAATTTATTTCTTTAGACGGATGTTCATTAGTGCGACAAAAAGGACCACGTAGTTTACAGTCTTCGGCACTGTGCAGTTAGCAAGTACCGGGGATTTGCCTTTCATGTGGTAGGGCGTGTCAAGTATTTTGTGCTGGGTTTCAAGTGTTGCCTTCGGAATGGGGGCGCTCGTCCACAAAGTTAGATGTAGCCATTGACATTTGCCCAAATAGTACCCGCTATTTCGCTGAAAATGGCCTGTGCAATCCATCAATACGCAACCTCAGCCTAGACATTTTGAGGACCACGATGGTAAGGAACGATGCCCTAGCTGCCTGGACTTTGTACAGACTGACGAAGAAGTGTAGGACCAAAATATTCCAATTTCTACACAATGTCTGTCGCGTATGATGGGTGAATTGCAAAAACACTGATTGAGTATTGTCTTGATGTATAGCAGTTCAAGAATTTAAAATGCAGGATACCGTGAAGGCTACCTTACTTGATTTTTGAAGAGGGTAGGTGCGGATAAGCTCTGTCACACTTCCTCGGCTGCTGATTCTTCTACGAAATTTGGCCACCTTCACATTGTTAATCCTCGCAAATCCCTCCTCGCTTGGAAAAAATAAAAATAAAAATGTTTCTCCTGTAACGATTAGGTCAGTTTATGGCAAGCAGTAAACCCAAAAGTTGATGCTTGGAAGATGCTTGGGAAATGGGCAGTAAACCCTAACGGAGGAACAAAATATGTGCACGTTTTCAAGAGCAGGGCTGGGTATCTGCATCCTACTTCTGACAACGCCTACTACTACAACGCCTACTAAAAGACAAATTTTGATTACTTTGAAGCGATAAAGACAGATTTTTATTAGCCAGCATCTCGCACTGAACCCCTAACTGCGTCTCCAATGTAGAGCTAGGCCCAACGTGGGACCACCTGCTATATACATTTGCAATCTCCAATTAATCACAGACAAGTGCCATTCATTCGTCATATATACTTTTTCTCTGAAAAAAAAGGCTGAGATATATATACATATTATGCGATGCTCAATCACCCAAAAGAAGTGGCGCTCTATTTGTCTATTGTTGTATGATTGGCATTAAAATTATTCAAAGACGTTTGTGGATTTACATAATGGCACTTTGATGCGCTAAGCGTGGAGGCATATGTGGCCACGAGGGTACACTTACACAAATGTAGCTGAGGGACTAATAATGTGATACAAAGCAGCTGCCTAAACAATAAAAGAGGAAATCCAAGAGGCGACAAGATATTGTGGTGATATGATGGAAATGGAATATATGTATATATATATATATATATATATATATATATATATATAAAGGAAATGGACAAGATATCCATCAAAAGAGGAAAGGGCGACCTCAATAATCGAGACATCATCTTAGTTATTCCTCACTCACTGTTTTGTTGCTTAAAAAGAACACATCCATCTCTACGTACGACAGATACACGAAAGGAATTACGCGGCCAGATAACAGAGTAATCACCGTATCACAAATACAGCGCTATGAATGAATAAACCTTGGCACTCAGTTTTCGTGGGAGCAGAAGTCAATCATGCGGGTGAGTTTGATTGGTTGGCTAGTCTGCATCATCCATCTCCTTAGAGGGACCACCAACCCTATCCAGCTGCTGCACAGAGACTTTTGCCAAGATCTCAGGCCCGTCACCTAGTCAAATTCCCAGGCTCTAGAAAAAGCTGAAGAGGTGAAAACGGAAGCTGACACAGGAATCTTGACAAGGGAAGGGAATTCAAAGTAGATAACCTCATCCACTTTTGTCATTGTTCATGATCCTCTCCCTCCCTCCCTCCAACCTTTTTTATCCGATGACGGGTGGCCTATTCCATTTCCATCCATACGAGTCACTCCTCTTTCATTTATATATACATATATAGTATATATATATTTTTTCAAAACAAGACGCTCCCCTTTTTTTATATTTAAGCAAAAGGAACGGATTTCAACGCAACAAAGCTCAGCCCCCACGAAGAAGCCGCTCTCAGATCAGTCACGGCCTTTTTGCAGCAAGTGCCTGTTTTTCTTTTGTTCTTTGTTGGTTGTCTCTTTGTACTTGGTTCATGCACCTATATAACCAGCTGGATGATGGGGCTTTGCTCGGCGGACTTCAAAGCTAGGCTGTTCACGTCGCATTGGGAAGGTTCACCTTCCAATGTCGGCAATCACTCTTGCCAGGGCGTGCGCTCTTGTGTTCCTCCCTCCTGGGGCGACATGCAAGATCGGTTTGCAACAAAGAGCCCGAGCTCTGATCCATCACAAAGAAGCAAGGCTCGGAGGGGGTGGCCCCAACTCGCGCGAGAGCTGAGGTTCATGCTCGCGTCAGAGTCAAGTGGGTCCCTCAATAAAATAAGAAGAAACAGTGGGTCCCATGTTACGTTTTATTTTATTTTATTGTTCGAGAGAGGCCCCACCACATTGATTATTTGTGCCACGACGCGCATTCATAGTGGTGGACCCCAGCACGTAGGCCGATCGTCCAAACGGAGCGGGTCCCAACTTTTTACATCGACCATCGGACCCACCTCGGCGTTGTCGTCAAAAACCCATTCTTCCCAAAATCCCAGACACGTACATTATATATATATATATATA
>JAVDBV010014991.1:0-10642 GCA_032619315.1 Piper longum
TATATATATATATATATATATATATATACATGTTGATTTGATAGGGTGACCTTTGATTGCACTTTTAGGGGAGACTGTCAATCTTATTTTTACGAATTTCATCAATTTTCATTGAAATTATTTTGGTACGTGAATTGGTTGACATTTTATCCATGTAGTAGCATGTTAGGGTTTTGTGCATTCATCCATCCATAGTGATTGACATCTTCGATCTTGAGACGCCGAGAGTAGATCCGCATGGGTTGAGTTTGGCTAGCCGACCTAACTAGGACTAGTGACATTCCAGTTCGGTTCCTGAGCATGAACCATATTTGAGCTGTTATAATTTCTCTTATTTTGTAGATAAAATACTCTAGGTACATAGGTCTAATTTATTTTGTGCAGGTTTCTCCAAGCCCAAGAGTCCTGGAAATGATGGCTAAATAAATATCCAGGTATGCGAAACCATGCTACTCATGTAAGTACCAAAAGTGAAGAAGAAATATAGGTTGGAAGAGCTTCATTGACCTATAGTTGTAGGAAAAGGGCCCCATGTGAAGACCAGGTAAGCTAACAACCTGATGAACGTGAAGTTTGTGAAAATATAATGTGAATGATATGGAAATGTGGTGTATCACCTTGAAAATGTTACTATGAATATCAAATGTTATTATGAATCATTCTGATATTATTTTTGTGATTGAATGATACTTATACAGGTTGGGTAAATTGTTTTTTCCACCTTCCTATTTGCTGGGGAAACTACAAAATTTTCTCCATAAACTTAGTCCCCTTTATAAATTCAACTAATGTAGAATGTCCTACTTGCACGAGGCAAACCTTTAAGTGTCTTACATGCATTTTATGTGTTGTTTGTGCATTAGGTTCCCTTGAGTTCTATCTTTTGACGCCTTACATAGTTAGGTACCTCTTGTGTTGGTTCTCTATTTTAATGGGTTATGAATTAATATCATGAAATTTATTAGTTTGATTTAGTTCGATTTGATTCGCTTTGCAGGCCGAATTGAGGTGTTACAAATAAAGTGAGAAGAACATGTGGGAATCGAAGGAAAATATGAAGAAAAAGAAGAATATTTGTGAGGAAATCAAGGCTATGACATGAGAAGGTAGTGATACAGAAAAGAAAGACAAAAAAATGAAAATATTTAAGGATGTGGCTTGCTTAACTGAGATTGGAGGTCGTGACATTGCACGGCTATTAAAAAGAAAACTGTCATAACTTGCATAATCAAGAGTTTCAAGGCCGCGTCTATGAGGCATAATTTTATAGATTTTTAGTCAAGGTCATGTGCTGGTTAATGAAGGTCACAACGCTTGTGTGGGGAAAAAACTAGATAATTTCAAATTTAATAAATAAAGTTTCTCACAAAAATCCTAAATACTTAATAATATAAAAAAGATGTTAATAAAAGATTTTGTGAGACTTTTCCTTCAAACTTTTAGAGGCTATTCTCTAGGGTTTTGAATCTCTCAAAGGTGGATTAAGTAGAGGAGATTGACCATTCAAACGAAGAGTGAATTAAAGAGTTTATTTTTTTAGTGTCTTAAATATCATTACGAATCATAACAAGTATTTTTTATTTGATAATTTTATTTTTTAATTTGTAGAGTAGGTTTTAATATAATGAGATGAATCTTGTGTTTGGTTGTGCATATGATGTTGCTTCAAAAAGAGAAATTGTGTGGAGATAATTATTTAAAAAATAAATTAATCATGTTTTGTCCGTGAAGAATCTACAAATAATATCTTTAACTTGGATTTAAGTATCCAAGTAGGAGCTGTAGGAATTTATGGATCAGTTTAAGGGTTTAAGTGTAAGAAATTCAAGTTTTATTAAAAAAAACAAAGTAATATAAAACATATTAAATCAATAAATGAAGAATAATATACAAAATGGTGTATGTTAAAGGAGATTTAACATAATTAATTTGTGCACCGAAAGTGCTAGTTATATAATAAGAAGTTTATCATCTCATGAAATATAATAAGATCATAATTATTTTGTTGATTAATAAGGGAAATTATTTTTCTAGCATATTTGTTACATTTTAAGAAAACCTAATTCGTAAAATATATTTCCATTTTCTATTATTTTATTTTTAATTTTAAATTATTTAATTGAAAATCCTGAAATTCATTTTGTTATAGTCTTAAATAATTCAGTTTAAGGATTCTAATTAAGTTAATAATCTATCCTCTTGGAAACGACTTGTATACTTGCTCATTTTAATAAATTTGTATCATAGTTTTAACTAAATTTTAAAATTAGACATTAAGAATATATTTTATCATTAATAACCACTGATTAAAATGCAATAATTTTTAATAAAAAAAAATTTGTGAAAACTTCATGTTGAAAAACAGGGTGTATTAAAATAGAACGAAGGCTTAATTGGATTTGAAGACTCGTTATGATTCGGTGTTATAATATTATAATTAAAACCATAAAATATACCACTGGAGTCCACTCTGAGGGCATCCGCAATAGAGGATGATTACATCCTCATACCACTTGGGATTTGGTAATAGAAATGAGTCTTTCTCTAATTGGACAACTGGAGTTAGAGAATCATAAGTAATTATATTAATTTTTTTGAAATAATAAAAAGGTAATGAAGGTATTTAATGGGTTAGTGATTTACTTGATTGAAATTATAATCAATATGACCTTACAACATATTCTTACTGTATGCAAACCAAACCACACAAGCTAGTCAATAATAATATTTTCTATAGGCATATATGTCTGCTTTTCTCTTGGTCATAACTTGCTAGCCACATGATATATGGGCCCCAGCCGTCCTTGGCCTCCTGGCCCACCTCACCTCCTAATTACACCTCAAATTCCACTCACCACTTCTTATTATTTGTTCAATGATCAATTTTTTTATTTTTTAAAAGAACACTATGAGCGTGACTAATAATTATCCGGCCTAATCATATGAGATGACACTTATATATAATTAAATTAAAATAGTACAGGATCAATGCCCACAAGCCTAGCCATTTCTCTGGAATATTAAAGGAACCAAAGATTGGTGAACTCTTACCTTGTTTTAAAGAATAAAGAATTATCTTCACTTATCTGGACCATGTTCTATAATTAAGAGGAAAACCTTTTTAATTATTAGGTACTCATCATAAGCCGCCCAAGTCCATAGTTTAAAAATTCGGGATGAGGGCTTGGCCCATGGACTATGGATTTGTGAAGTCAATTCGAAGTTGACAGGAGTTATTTATATTAATTATTCAATCCAACCAACATAATAATAGCATATGAAATTACTATATATTTATTTTTTTGAGACTTGAAATAATAAATATATAATTTATATTACTTCAAAGTACCAATGCAGTTAAACTTAAGTAAAATAATATATTTTAATAATTTTTTTCCTTGTCAATAACAAATTATTTATAGAATTTGACTCAAGAAGCTATAGAGTGGAGTTAAACTAGGATGAATCTTTAGAGTTAAAAAGGGCTTTGTAAATGTTTTATTTAGCCGTTAAGAATGGGTTAAAAGCTAACTAGCCTGCAGGTTATATATCTCTCATTTTTGCATGAATTGTTTAAGGTGGAGAGATTATAATTAACCTTTGCTGATTTGAGCAGTGAAAGAGGCACAATATTATTAAACCTAGTCAATTATGAGTAATTCTATCTTCTTTTAATAATTCATTCATCTCTGGGTTAAATTGCTCTATTTCTATAACATGAACTTGGGTTTTATGTGTGGGACAAAATGTCGCAGCTTCCCCATTATTGTTACGTAAAAGTTAGTACAAGGGGCATGTTGGGGAAATTGGGAAACAACAATGACAACCATAAAGATATTAGACAGCAGATTGGTTGTTCCCCATGGGAATTTCGGTGCAATTTGTATTGGGGGCTGTCCTTATATCTATCCTCGAGGGGTCCCCTTCTTCCAAGCAGACAAGCTCAGAGTTGTTAGTTGCTACAGATAGCAAGCAAAGAGGAAGAAGCAGACATACCATCAACCTTCACAATTTCCTCCCCTTGGTCCCCTTCTTGTCTGTATAAATCTGGGTTATTATAAGTTTTCATTTGCAATTACTTGGATTCAATATGTCCTCTCCCATGATCTATTTATATCAAGTTTGTTCTTGAAGTTTTCCTTACTGATCTAGTTTGTTTGCTTTGTTGGGGCTTGGATCAGTGGTTGAGGAGAGATGGGTTACTGGAAATCCAAGGTTCTTCCCAAGATCAAGAAGCTTTTTGAAAAGGACGGTACCAAAAAGGCCGGTGCTGCCGAAGCATGCAAGGCTTTTGATGAATCCAAGGTATTACTTGAGATATATATACCTAGTATTCTAATCCAATCATGTTCTTCTTCTTCTTCTCTTTCTTTTTTTTAAAAAAAATATTACTGCAAATAGTCTTAACTTTTACATAGGGAGAGATCACCAAGGAGGTTGAAGAGAAGAAGATTGAGCTCCAACCTAAAGTTGTTGAGATATATGAAGCTTCCATAACCGAAGTCAAGGTAAGATTGATCTTTTTACCTTGTTATGTTTTCAATATATGTTATCAAATCTCACAAATGGTCGATGCAAATAAAAAAATATTTGCTCATATATATAAATGTATATATACATATATAATAACAGACTGTTGTAAAGGAACGAAAAGATGCAGGACTAAAGAAGCACTCTGCAGCAGTTCAGAAATTCCTGGATGAATTAGCTAAAATTGGTAAAACAAAAAATACAAATTCTTTATCTTTGTTTCATCTTAATTTCTCACCGGCAGATCTGATAGCTTTTGATATATATATATATATATATATATATATGATGGAGTGCAGGGTTCCCAGGGTCCAAGCAAGCATCTGAAGCATCAACCAAATTTGGGCCAACCCTGGTGTCTGGTCCTGTCTTCTTTGTGTTTGAGAAGGTGTCCACCTTCATAGTGACAGAAGAGAAGGAGGTGGCAGCTACAACAACAACGGAAGAAGTGGTTGAGAAGAAGGAGAAGGAAATAGTGGTGGAAGAGAAGAAGGAAGACGAGGTGGTGAAGAAGGAAGAAGTAGAAGAAGTGACTACTAAATCTGAGGAACCAGCTCCCAGCTCGGATCCTCCAAAGGTAGAAGAAGAAGCTCCCAAGCCATGAAATTGATTGTACAAAGCAAGCTTGTCTTCCCCATATGTAAACCCATGATATTTACCGCTCCTAGAAAATGTTTCCACTTCCTCATATCTTCATTTGTTTCATATTCTTTGCTCATCTTGTTCCAAGTTATATGGTATTTTGGTGTGATTAGTTGCTGCATAACTAGCTCTTATATGTTTATGGGAGATGGATTCTTGATTCTTCTTCAGAGTTTTGTCATGGGCATTCAGTTAATCAAAAGCTATGTATAATCTGCCTGGGAGGTGTGCTTATTATTTTTCTAAACGAAAAAAACTTTCATTTGGTGGAATTTGTCAATGTAATTAATTATCAACAATTGTTTATTGCAATTATTAGTTTTTTTATTGTTGTTTCATTATTCATGTGATTTCTCTAGCTAGCCCCATTTGTTAGTCTTATATGTATAGTTAAAAAAAAATGTAATTTGACATGATCTACAATTAAAAAGAGTGGTATAAGAAATTTTAAAACATACATCATAATTTGGTCTCATGGAGTAATGTTGTAATTGATTGTAAGAAACATATTCCTACATATTTGTAACAAGATGATGTATATAACATATATATATATATATATATATATATATGTATGTATGTACGTATATATATCCAATACAGATGAGTAGGAGACCAAATAATGTTGGAGGAGAACATAGATGTGGGTCCCAGTAAACTTGATTGGAGAAGGTGAGGAATCAAAATCAAGTGGCCCAGGAATCAATTTCCATGCCAACTCATACTTGCTTTGACATGAACTATTGTATTGTTTTTTTAACAGACATATATATATATATATATATATGATTTTTTTAAAAAAAAAATGTGTGTAAAATATTGCTTGACAACTAATTGTATATGATGTAGCAGAACTATTTTTTCTGTTCGTCTCCAACAATCAGACATTGCTTGATCACGTACTGTGGCCTGCATTAGCAACTATCTTGTATCCAACGTCAGTTTATCAGTTTATGTTGCGTGTATGAATTGAAAAGTTCGTATTTCTCTTTAATGCGATAAAAGATGGCTAATCTTGTTTTCATTCTAATTCTATCCGGGAATTTGGCTTCATGTTGTCAACGTCTTATCCACTTGCTCCCCTCCATGTGTTTGTTGTTATCCGTAAGTAAAATTATAACAAAAAAAAAAAACAAGACTATAATATTCGTCCATAAACTTTAAATTCTCTCTTACCACTGTAGCACTGATCATTCGGTCTGAAGTTAGATCTATTATTATTGTTATTATTATTTTGAAAAAACAATAGGCTTATACGGAATTGGAAGACTTTTCTTGGACGAACTTTATCAATCCTTGAACGTACGTGTCTCAAAATAGTCCTCTCAGGTATATACCTTGCACATATTTCTTAAGTTTGAAGTTGGAACAGCACCAAATTAGTGCATTTCCAAAGGTGACAAAATTGGTGACAGCTTGAGAAAAGTACCTGAAAATGGCGAGAAAGGGTGAGCCAAGACTCGATACAAATAGTGAACGATAGTCACAACTACGCAAGCGAGCTAGGGACGAGTGAAAGGATAAATCGAGGGGTAACATTGCCAAAGAAAAAGTAAACAATTTTAATATCCTTTCAAGTGGTTTACATAACAACCCTGCCCAAATACAAACAAGATGGACTAAATCATTTTCTTTAAAATAATATAAGCACATTCCCATTAACATATTTAATCTAAAATTTACCCTTGTAAGTATTTGATATGATAATAATTTTAGGTATTTTCAGCTCAATTTAAAAAATTTCGTTCTCAAAATTTCTATCATAAACTCATAGGCTTAGCTAGGGAAATAATTTAATCCAAACTAGAAAATCCTCACCGTTCACCTGATTTGTTTTAGTGGCGGTTCGATCTTTATCCGGATTGGGTTAGTTGGGTTCGGCTTTTCTTACCATGGTTTGAGTATGATGTAGTATGTATTTACTCGGCCCTAGCCTCCTTTGATGTTGAGTACTCCTGTTTGGACATTATCTACCTGACATTTATTTTTGTTACGATCAAGTTGAGTTAATTTAGACTTAAGGACCGAGTTCCTCACAAGTCTATTTTAATTGCCATGTGTTTGGAATCCTTTTTGGACAATCCCAGCCTTTGCGAAATTTGTGGAGTGGTTCTCGAGGTTGCTCCGACTCTGTTAGGGTGCAAATCCTAAGTGTGCGTGATTTGTATCCACTACAAAAGCGCCATCCCAGGGCCCTTGCATTAGCAATTTGTAGAATTAGAGTTTAATTCTAGGCGCAAAGGCGCTAGCCCAACACCCACCCAAATTTAAATCTTTGCCCTGCTCACCCAAATTTAAATCTTTCTCTCATTCATGCTTTGGACGCAAAGGCGCTAAACCAACACCCTTGTGCCCGATTGCGTGACCCGGCTTTGCATAATGTTTGATTCACTCTACCTTTGACCCAGTTGTCTAGCTTGTCGGTTGGCTATAGTCTGGCTTGTTAGAGGCCAACACAAAGGCACTGGCAAGGCGCCTTTGCACTGGAGCTATTTTTTGCTTATCAGTAGAGCCCCATTTCCAAGCTTTTTGCCTCTTTGTTCTTCCTAGCTCCAGCCCTCCCTTCCTTCCTTGTCTTCCCTCTTCCTCCCCGGTTTTTTCTAGTCTTTTTTAGCCTCTCCAAGTCAAGCAAAGCTTTGAAGATTGTAGGTCTTGGGTTAGGAAGCCCCAAGAGACCTCCATTTAGACTCCCTTGAGGTAAAGATTTAATCTTTTTACCACTTTTGCATGATTGTGTGCTCCATTTGTGATTTTTTGTGCATGATGGTATTTTTCTTGCATTTTCAGCATATATATCTGCTTTTCAGGAGTTGTTAGGATTTGGAATCATGTAATTTTCAAGGGTAAATAAATTTTTATGATATTTTCAATTCGCATGTGTGGGTTCGATAAATAACTTATATCTCATGCTTTTGGTTGTAGTTTTGCATGATATTGGTCTTGTTATGTTCATATGAGTTACATCTACTAAGTGTTGTTCAAATTATGCATGTATGATTGCAATACTTTGCAAAAGGTCACAGCTTTCCTAGTTAGAGTGACCTTGCCCCTTTCCCAAAATTTTACACCCTATTTTAGATTGTATTTGAATACTATGTTTCGTATGAGTTACATCTACTAAGTGTTGTTCAAATTATGCATGTATGATTGCAATACTTTGCAAAAGGTCACAGCTTTCCTAGTTAGAGTGACCTTGCCCCTTTCCCAAAATTTTACACCCTATTTTAGATTGTATTTGAATACTATGTTTCGTATGAGTTACATCTACTAAGTGTTGTTCAAATTATGCATGTATGATTGCAATACTTTGCAAAAGGTCACAGCTTTCCTAGTTAGAGTGACCTTGCCCCTTTCCCAAAATTTTACACCCTATTTTAGATTGTATTTGAATACTATGTTTCGTATGAGTTACATCTACTAAGTGTTGTTCAAATTATGCATGTATGATTGCAATACTTTGCAAAAGGTCACAGCTTTCCTAGTTAGAGTGACCTTGCCCCTTTCCCAAAATTTTACACCCTATTTTAGATTGTATTTGAATACTATGTTTCGTATGAGTTACATCTACTAAGTGTTGTTCAAATTATGCATGTATGATTGCAATACTTTGCAAAAGGTCACAGCTTTCCTAGTTAGAGTGACCTTGCCCCTTTCCCAAAATTTTACACCCTATTTTAGATTGTATTTGAATACTATGTTTCTTATGTTCGTAGATCTGCATGTTAGCTTGCTCATGTGAAAATACCATGCTAAAATATTATCATTAAGGGCTTAAACAAAACCCTTAACTTTGTTGTATGCATGTTGTGTTGTTGACGTGTTATGTCATACTCTCGGATTGTGTTTCTTGATGAGCTTTCTAAAAGTCTTTAATAAAATCTGTAAAAAATATATAAGTACTTAATAAGTGTTTAATTGAAATATTTAAAGTTTAGGATTAATTAAACGTCCTTAATGGTTATTTAATCCGATTTTTTAGAGTGCATAGGAACACAATGTAAAACCCTAATTCTCAAATTTCAGATGTAAAATCCAAAAACCTAGTCGTTTGGTGATGAAATTGCATAAAATTTCACCTAGACCTTAGGTTGTGTCCCAACAACATCACGCTAAAAGTTTGGAGCCAATAGATAACTGGAGTTTGTGGTAGAAATTTTGCAAGCTGAGTAGGTCCAGTCAGCTCCGAAAATACCCTAACCAATGCTTAATTATAGTAGTAGTTTCTTCATTAATATTTTTATGATCTATTTTACAAAGGAAGTTGCTTCTATATTACCATACAATATATTTCCTACTAGAGGATATTTATTAGTTATAATTTTACCATCGGTAGTATCCCAAGTTCTTGTTTCTGTTTAGATTTGAATGTTTCCATAAATTTCTTCTTTGAACCAAGTAACAAAAGGTTTTTCAAAGCCTATTTCTTTCAAATGTTTATAATATAATCCTTTATATTCTTTTAGTTGTGTTTTAGAAAATGTCTTGAAATAACGGGTTCTAAATTTTTCATATTTATGTAACATAAATTCTTTTGAACAATTTTCCCTCTTCGGTTCAAACTAAAATATATTTATCTTGAATTCCATTTCAGAAAAAGAGGGTTCACTTGTATAAATTCCATGTGGAATTTGTTGATTAAATATGTAAATACCTTTTACACTAGATAAAGATGCTTCATTATTTTCTGAAGATAGAATAATAGAAATATTGGTCTTCCAAAGAAGATCTTTATTTTCTGTAATTATTTCTACATTTCTTTTAAAATTTTGAGGAGGGAATTATTTCTCTAATTTCCATGACTGCGGTAATTCTATTTCAGACCATGTTATTGTTTTAGGAATTGAAATATTAGATTTATTTGAATTTATCTAAAACAATGTAGTTTCCCTTTTTTAGACATTATTCTTGAATTTGGACTAATCGATGTCATAGCCTTAAGACATACTCTATAGATTCATATATTTCGTGATCCAGTAAGCAAATCATATCCTTGAGACAGGATATTCAAGGATAATGTTTCTTTAATATACTGATCATGAAGGCTTATAGAATAATTTGAAAAATAATTAAAATATATTGGTCTAGTGCATAGGCTAGATTCAATTATCCCTAATAAGGAATCTTGAAATCTATTATATCTTTTATCCCTTATACATAATAATAATAAAGTATTTAGCCCTCTGCTTATTAGAGGTTTTACAACAACGTGTACTAAACCTAAATGAATATAATTATATTTTTTACTTAATTTTTATATTATTTTATTACTTAATAATGATATAGATTCGGTAATATTTCCTAAACTTATAATATAAGATTGTTTAAATTCTATCAATCCTTTATTATATATTTTAGTTGAATTTATTTTAAGTATATTCCACTTATTTAGTTTTTGTTCTAGATTACTGTACATTAGTTGCTCGGTTAATTTAGAATTCGATGTATCTCAAGTTTTCTTAACTATGTGTGA
>JAVDBV010014997.1:0-18317 GCA_032619315.1 Piper longum
TACAACTGTCACGTAATACACTTCACATAGATGGCAAATTAATCTGCAAAGACAACCTTATATGTATTAACCTTTACATTCCTATAAAATATTTTTTACTGTAATGCGAAGTCAACTTCGAGAAAAATATCGTAGATACATGTACAAAGAGACACATATGTCACATAAAATTGAAGATACAATGCTAAAGAAATGAACTACAAATGCTCACCTTTCCTTTGTCATTGGAGGACCTTCTTATTGACCTTCTTTGGATGACTGTTCGTCACATCTATCTCTTCCGTTCTCGCTCTTTTTTTCCCCAGCCGGTAACTGAGCCCTACCTCATCTTCTTCATGTTTTTTTTGCTCTTCAACTCTACCACTTACAGACAAAAATAAAATCTCCCCATAAACCCTAATCACCTTGCCCTAATCTCAACAAATAGAAAATACAAACTAAAAATCAAAATTCTTTCACCACATCTTACCTACAACCGTCTACTAGTGTTTAAGAATGAGAAGAGAGAGACAGGACCAACCACCCAAGGCAACTAACTGCTAATCGCCGAACAATACGAACCCTCTAAGGAGAACTAACCACATCGCCACCATCCAACCATGAAAGCCAAGACCCCCACCACCATTACTGTCACGGGGTTGATTTTAGGACCCAAAATTTTTCGATCCCAGTCAGTCCTGTGCAACTTATTCCCCTCCATGGGAACACTTAGCCTCTCACTAAATAAACAATATGGGAAGACAAGGCCACAAACACTACAATTGATGATGTTTTCTCAATCAGCACCTGATACAGTATTCTCGGTTACCGGCACGCCTTGCCGATAAGCTGCACCCGAGAATCAAGTAACACCACTAACGCACTGCCCGATCGCCCAACCACCAATGTGTGGATTGAGTTCGTGTCATCTGCCCTTGCTCGTCTCAGCAATTAGTTCCCACAACTTTGTTGCCTTGACCACGACGTGGTACTAACGTTCCCTACCTAAAACGTCAGCAAACTAGCAAAACTACAGATACGGGAAAAATACTTCCCAACCTCATATTATTAAACCAACATAAGGATTACAAGCACTCTACTCTCCCTTTCAAGCACTTGCTCGGCTTGTGGATAGCCCCCACAACCTCGCCCCAATGCTCACCACTTACTCGGGACTCAAACACAAATTACTTTTCACAAGCAATCCGACACAACCCAGATCGTCTCCCACAGATCGACCCCTTTACATGCAATCTATCAAACAAGACTCAACATGCAAGTTGTAACTACAACATGTACCTCGATTCCAGTAATCCACCAATGAAGTTCCAGTCCTTCCCCCAAGCACCGGCTGCTGCAACTCCACGGGACTCCTTCCTCTTGGTTGTCCTGTACGTCTTCCAATTGGTCGGCTTCCCTCTCACGTCGGGAATCCCTTTTTCCAGCCTTCAATCCATGTATTTATACTCAACGTCTAGAAGATAAATCTCCCCATCAAATAATCCTGTCCTACTTGACCAGATCTTGCCAAAATCTTTATCTCCAAAGGATCCTGCAAGATCTCCAGCGTGTTATCCCCAAACCTAGCTCCAATCCCGTCCAAGTTCTCGTACACGTCCTGGAAGTTTATCTCCAACTAGGAGATACACACAAGATCTGATAAACACGTCCATCATATTTATTTGATCTCCAAGGTTAGCGGCATGAGATCACAATCTTCATCAAGATTTGATCCATCCTTATCTCCAAGCACTTAGTTGCAAATGGACCAAATCTTCTCCTCTACGATATGATCCAAGTCTGGTAACAAATTCCAGCAACCTATTGGCATCCCCGCTAATCCATCGGGTCCCGGTAGCAATCCCTACAAAATAGGAACCCGCCTTCGTCACCTTCCTGGTTCGACCCTAACCAGCACTTGACCACCAAACTCCAATCCTCCTGGCGTTGTGGCGAATTCCGACCAAACTGTCGGAATCCCGAGTACCGCTAATCCACGAATCAGCACCCAACATGAGGTTCTTGGTCTCGATCACGGCATTATGCTCGGTACACCATTACGGATCATATGCCGCTATGGACTACCGCTCCCAACAACCCGAGCACTTGATTTGTTACCTGCAACTGTAATATGGATTAGCCTTTGTATGTTGTTTCCACCACTTGGATAGCCACTGCTACCCCCCTCATGGACGTGGGAACACTAGGAATAACACCTAAATCTTAGTTCCCGGTGGCGCCCATGAATTGGAGCTGTAACAACTACCATGCACTAAATAATACGAACACCACTAACACCGTACGCTGACGACCACTAATTGCCCCCAAAGAGACCGTCACCACTAATTACATGACAAGGAAAGGAGCGACGGAAGGAATGAAGTTGATGTTTATGGGATGGGCGTCTTTCTTCGACCATTTGAATGAGGATTGCCAATTTTGTCAATGAGCTAACCCATCACTAAACCCATCCCAAATCCTAATTATTTCCTAATGGAAAATTAATTTTAGGGTCAATTTCATCAGTTTTTTTTTATCTCCCTCCCAAACATAAGATGTAATATTTCTTTCGTCTAGATCTTAATAAGTGATATTCGCTCCCTCCTATCGTTAATTGTCTGTATTATTTATTGTTGAGAAAAACTTATGAGTATAATTTATTCTAAATAAAGTCTTAAATATTGATAAATTTTATTTATTAACTGAAGTGTTGCGTAAATTAAATATTTTTACTTATTGATACCCACTCAATTAAAATGTTAACTTATTTTAACATGATAGTTACTTTTAATATTTGTATACAAACTATTTTTTTTAAAGTAGAAACTTTTATTTGATTTAAAGAATGAAGTTTCTTGCCAAAAAAGAGAAGATTTTTTTTTATATTATATAGTGGTGGGACTATCAAAACTAATTATCATAAAAGGAAAATTTTTCAATAATAATAAGACTATCTTCTAGTTTTTTTTTCAAAGAAAGTGGTCGTCAACCACCTCATGGCCGACACGTTAAGTTAAATTTTATTAGGAGTATTAAAGGTAATTTATTATTTTCCCATTTTATTAATTATAATTGATTTTTCCATTGATTAGTAATATAAAAATTATATTCCCCCAATGGCTAAAGAAAAGAAAAAAAAAAAAAAAAAGAGAGACAAAGATACATGCATGGTCGAGCTCGTATAATTCATATTGCATTCGAGTTGGGCCCATCTTGTTCACCGAAGTTTCAAGCCTAACTACTTCATAAATTTTGAAACATGTAATAGATTTATATGAAACTTGTTTTAAGTACTTTTGGAGCCCAACAGATAATAGATTTAAAGCTTATTACCCAAGTGTGTTGACATATAGGCATCCTTCTGCCCACCTTAATCCTTGGTAATTAGCGGCTGGGTTAATTTTCTTCATGGTTCAGTTCAGATTTCTGCTATTCATGAGACCTTGGCACTTCCAAAAGCATAGATAGATCCAGCCAGCTTGCTAATTACCTTGAAAGTCACATTTTGTTGTGATTGTCCAATCCTTATTTTTATTATTAGTGTTGAAATGTGTCTAACTACCTTACATGTACACAAAAATGATAATAATAATAATAATAAACCTAATCGGATGTTCCTCAAGAATTAATAGATTTTTCTAATGGCTTGTATGAACTATTGCATAGGTGCAGCACATCTCTTTCAACAAGTCCCACTTGCATTAACTCAAATATCATAAATAAATAGATAATGGCATATTTAACTAAGGGAGCTAAGGTTGAGCTATGTATATAAAACCACCATTAATTTAATATAAGCTTGGGCGATTATTCCAATAAATTCCAAATCTGTTTTTTAAACAAAAAAAAAATTGCTTGAATTCACTTAAATTGAATAACATTCATTTGGGCAATTATTAGGCTTTTACATGTTTTCCATGATAGTTTTGTATTATTGCTTCTAGCTAGAGCACAATAAATTAACCCATTTCAGTCATTTAATTTGTAATTTGTAACAAAGTAGCCATCGGTGATGTTTTCTTTTTCTTCTTTTTCTTTTTTTCTCTTCTCCATGACTTTTTTTTTCCTATGAATTTCATTAGTTCTTGGGTATATTTCCCGGGTTTCATCAGTATAACTTGGCAGAAAGGAATAATATTAGGACTTTTTAAAATAATATTATGGCTTAATTAATTTATGAATTAAACACATATAGCAAACATTATTCCGCATTACCATTGAGTTTTACATGATTTTTTATAATCTATATCTAATATATGAAAGTAACTTTTAATTCTTAAAAGAGCCTCCTCAACACTTCTCGCTGCTACTTTCTAAAATGATCTTTTACAATGCTTCTCTCGCCACTTTCTAAGGAGAACCTCTAAATGCTTCTTGCCGCATGTCCCATATTATAAATAATTAGGATATAATTATATATTAAATTTATTCTTCATATATGGTCTGACATATTAATTTAATTGTACATTATAGACTATCTTAATAATAACCTTTTTTACATGCTTTGTTATGGTATTTAATTCAAATAACTTATAGGAATATTGGTTAATCAAATTATAAAACTTATATATGTGTAGAAATTGCTATATTTATTTGTAATTTATTATGCTGAGATAAATTTGAAATTAAATACAAAAACTTTACAGTTACAAGAAACTTATATAAAGGGTATGGTCTCCAAATTAGATGTAAGATTTTTTTATTTTTATTACATCATGATAAAGAATAAATATCGTGCATAACAACTTGGAAGACTCCATGAAATTAGAATATAATTTCCTTCATGATATACGCTTTCTTTGAATAGTATTATTAATTGTAGTATATATTAAAGTAAATGATGTGTATATTATTTCTCTAGATTTGATAAATTTTATTTTTATTATATACACTAAAAAATAAGAAAATTGTAGTTAATTTTATCATGTGTTTATAAATAATTATTAGAATTAAGTAAAAAATTTTAATCAAACAAGTAAAGATGTCTAATTAAAGTCAAATTAAGTTTAATATTCTTTTAAATAATTAAAAATAAATAACATCTGTAATTTATAAATAAAATTTCAAATTTTCAATATACATTGAAATTATTATCTTTAAAAAAGATACATACGCATCACACAAAAGTTCGATTATTTATAAACTAATTCACTAAGTAGGTTATTAATTCATTTGCTTTGGATCCGTCACATCCTTTTTGCCTTGTTTTCTTTCTTTAAATGAACGCCCACCCAAAATAAAATAGCCTCATACTTTTGCACCACCTTTCATCAAATCCCATAATAATAATGTCTTCCTTTCTATGATGTATCAAAACCCTGCTTTCTTTTCCTCCCACTTGTATGGTCAAGATACTCTCGATTCCCACATGCCCATGCAAAGATATTCATATGGACGGCATCCACGACCTCAAAGGCTATCGAAACTACCACATCCAACGGCTGACCTTGCACTGGCGGCTGCCGGCCAACGGTGGCTCTTTCGGCCTTGCGCATTGTCATTGTCGGCAATTCTCCGAGGGGGGGTGGCAAAAAAGGTGAGAAGAAAAATGAGTAAAATCATAGACTGGTAGGTGGGATTCAGCTATATATAGTTGCCCAAGAAGTAAAAATCCAATGTCCAGCATCACGAAGGAGAAGAGC
Organism: Piper longum; assembly: GCA_032619315.1. Lineage (NCBI taxonomy): Eukaryota > Viridiplantae > Streptophyta > Magnoliopsida > Piperales > Piperaceae > Piper > Piper longum. The sequence goes on from JAVDBV010014997.1 coordinate 5,622, forward strand.
TAGCCAGTTCTTCCTCCTCTAACCCTTATATTTTCCTAGCTTCTTCATCTTATGTATATTCTTGTTTTTTTACTATGCTGGTTTCGTCAATTTCTAATGTAGTTTTTGTTGAAATCTTATGTTAGCTATGGCTAGATCTTGATCATTAACTAGTTTCAAACAAAGAGATTCAGCTTTTGAGAGCGCTATATACTTGTTTGTGTGACATATCAACATGGGTAGCATCGTTTTCCATCAAGATCAGCAAAAGAGCTTGAGAGGCAGCTACTATTATCAGAACCTGCCGATATCTCTGTATCACTCTTCTATCAATCTCCCCTACCTGCAGCAGCGCCCTCCTCTCCTTCCCCTACCCCAAATTCCTATCACAAAACCTCCTCCAAAAACTCAACCAAAAGTACCCACAAGGCCAAGATCTCAATCTCTTTTCACTCCAAAGAAATCAAGGCCTCCATCTCTCAATCGATCTTCTCAGCTTGAGAACAAGAGGGTGGGAAGAAGGGTCTCCGACAAGCATATAATGAGGTCAGTCTCGGAGGGTGAAAGCAGGGGGGCTAATATGGATGACTACTCCGGACTCATCTTCTTAGTTTCACCGCATCCAAGCAGCCTCCCTCTCCCCAACTTCCCCCTCCCGGCCAGGGCAAAGGCTGGTGGGACGTGCAAGACCGACGCTGGCGTCGAGGACGGCGTGACCACCCACGGCCTTCGTCGTCTCCTCCGTCTCCGGTGATAAAATAGTGATGGAATTCACCTTTGGTGCATCTATTTTTTTAATCAAAGGTGGTTGGAAGATAATAACACTAGTCATAATAATATTGTCATTATTAATTTTACATGTTTGTTCATAGTAAGAAGATTGGATGAGTGATGATTTTCGTCAGTCAGGATTCTTCCGATTATTGTTAAGGGGTATCCGGGCCGTCTGTATGAATTTTAATATGTTTGTGTTCTTGTTCTATTATGGTGGCTGCCTTGTATGGTGTGGAGATATGTGTAATATGTGTATTTTTGTTTCAAAAATATATGTGAAATACGTGTATTTTTGCTTCAATAAATAATGGGTCATGTTGAACGTTTTCTTGCAAAAATAAAGACCTATAATTCTTGTAAGTCTTAATGATATATTAATTATATGTTTGATAAGAATATAGCCCTAGAGTTTTTAATTTTTTATTTTCTCCTCTCTCCTTCTTCGACATAAATTATCGAAAAAAGCAATGACAAGAATTTTGATACACTTTTCTTTATTAACACCGACCTTCCTCTCTGGGATGACAAACTCTCTAGTTTAGGTTTTTATAATCAAACCTAAATATGGAATTATTAATTTAGAAGTGGTAGAGCTCAAATTTTGGGCCTTCTTGATCAAATGGTGCTCTAATTTTCATCTCCTGATGTAAATGAGATGATCTTTTTAATTAAATATATGCAACAATAAATACACATTTTGAGTTTTGCCTTTATTAATCTATATATAAATAAAAAAATATAGTCTGAGTTAGAGCCGATATATAGCATTTTTCTTGTGGACAGCTTCGCTACAAATTATATGGATTGCACTAATACACCAAGTATATTACCATTGATTCACACAAACAACCATTTTGGGCTGCCTTTTTTTTTCTCCTTTTTGCTTGCATTCGATCATATTCGTTACCTGAGTTAATTAATTTCAACCATGAGCTGATTAGTACCCTCGTTATAAAACTAAAATCGTATTTAGTTATTTACAATACCAGTGACGGGTATATATATATATATGATATGTATATTTACCCACCTCATTCAAATTATACAATAATATGAATTATTTCCGTCTCAACACTCCTGTCTTGATCTTTGCAGTAAATAGATGGATAAATATTATGAGAACGTCGACGTCGTTGTTTGGTAGAGATCAATTAATCGGAGGGAAGAGCCAAGAAAGGAGCAGCTAGCTGTATGATCTCTTACAAAGAAGGTAGATATCTACAATAGAAGAAAAAAAAGAGCGGTTGTGGATATGTTTGGTAAGGTGGAAGAAATGTGAATCTGAAGGAGGAGATGGAAGAAAGGAGACAAGAAAAAGAAAGCATGGTCGGTGCAACCAATCTCTATCTCAATTCTCTTATCATGTCTAAGCTTTCTTAGCTTTGCGAAGACATCTTCGTATCTAATCCAAGCAGTTGATTTGTTCTCTATACATCTTCTCTCTTGTCATCTTATTGAATTTAAATATGCATGTTGTCACCAGTCTGATCAAAGCAATTTCTTGCAATATCATTGTAAGGTTAGGATTCGGCACACGGTTGACTTATCGACAATGATCGAAAAATGCAGTTTTTTAGTGGAAGAGGTTTATTTATTCATAATTAAACCTATGCATTGCACATTATTATATATGCTTATTATATCAATCACGTAAATTATTGTCACGTTAAGGATGTTGGGTTATTGATCCTGTTTGTAAATGTTTTATGTAATTATTGGTTTGTTCTAAATAGCTGATTGATTTACCAAATTAGCCACATTGGTCGCATTGTGTTATCGTCCCCGCCCTCGACCTCGGCCTAGAGCTTACTTACCAAGTACATTTTAGGAATCTATTGCAACCACTGCCATCAATTTGGATTCAAGAAACTATCCTCAACTTCTTCCATCAACCCTAATTAAACCTGTGTATCTTTGATTCTAGTTTCCACGTCTTTAATGTGCATCAGTTAATACAAACCAGGTACGTAGTTTCCACAAGGGACGCTATTCTGGGCCTACTAATTCCAGAGTCCCAAGTTCCAGACTCGTAGTCTACCATGCATACCAACAATGGGCCGTGGCCCCAATAACAAATACGAAAGCCCAATTCAACAACTTAGGTAGGCCCAACAATTAAAGCATCTAATTAACTCCCTCATTAATGCTTCTCCAGCTGTATAACGTTGGCTGAACCCAAAGTCTGAAGTCTCGAACCCTCCCCCAACCCTAAGTGGGTCGGTCTAACCTCCGGGTCAAACAGGTATATAATATGTGATTTAGGTGGAACCATACTCTTATTTACAAAGATTAAGCCAATAGCTTTTATTTCAATTATTAGACTTTAAATTCATTGAGTGCAGCAAAATATTTTTAACTAGCCAAAAGTCGGTGCGATGTGTGGGATACATTTGAAACTTATTACTAATATGCATTAAGAATAAATAAAATTATTTTTTAAAATATTAGTATAATATTTTAAATAAAATAATGAGTATTTATTTGGTTTTAACAAAAAATATAATTATGTAGAAACGTTAAAAAAATAATTTTAATTTTAACAAGCAAAAAACTTATTAATTGAATGGGATTTATTTTTCAAATGAATTTTAATTTTGATAGAATCATACTCTTAAGTTTTTTATTAATAATAAATAATAATATAAAAAATAAAATTCAGTAAAAACATGAAATAAATATGTATTTTTGAGTAACAAACTTTATTTAAATAGTGTAATTATAAATACATTAAAATTCATTAATATTTTTAAAATTATTAATTTGGGTAGAATTATACTCCAATACTTTCTTAATAAGAAAGAATTATAATAATAATAATTTTAAATTAAATAATAATTATTAATAAACACATAAAATTATCGTGAACTAGAATTAACCATAATAAACATTGCCTAATCCGAACCGAACCACAGTGAGGAGGACCTCGGTTTGGCTCATTAGTGGAGATGCTCAACCGACAAGTTCAATTCGGACAGGCAGTTAGTTGGGCCAACTGCCTTGCCTCTTTCCCGCGCCATATTAACTGCACTCCCTCACTCTTCTCCATCCACATCCTCCTTCAATTCTCGGCCACTTGCCCGCATTATCTCCTGCAATGGACCGCATTGAGCTCGATGGGATCGACAGGAGCGACCCTCGGAAGGAGGAGTTCAGGTCGTCGGAGTGTCGGCGGCAGCTTGATCGGCCTGCTTCGCTCTTGGGCTTGTTTGCTCTGGCCGACGGCCTTGATTGCTTGCTGATCCTGCTGGGAAGTGCTGGGGCCTGCATCCATGGCGCCGCACTCCCTTTCTTCTTCGTGCTCTTCGGGCGGATGATCGAGTCGTTGGGTACTTATTCGCGTAATGATCCGACGAGGGTTGGCGCGGAGATTTCCCAGGTGATTCTAACTAGGGGATGAATCTAGATTTAGTGTTTGCTGAAGATAGCAAAGTTAAGGCTTAAAAGAGTTTGAAGTGGTTGCAGTTTGAAATATTTGAAGCTTCATGCAGCACATGCATGCTCTCTAGTTTTATACATTGGTTGCTCCCAAATCCTATGTGTACTAGTGCAGATGTGATTACTGTTGATTTTTGCAAGAATTATACACTGATCAATCTGCATCCTTATTCAATGCAGCATGCTCTTGACTTGGTATATCTTGGAATTATCATTTTCACATCGTCTTGGGCAGGTACATTAATCTGAAATCGCTGTATAAATTGCCCTGCAAAATTGATCTCATGCACTCCAAACAATGGCTTCTAATTAATATGTGAATTGCGTTCAGGTGTGGCATTCTGGATGCAAACTGGGGAGAGGCAAACAGCAAGGATGAGAGTAAAGTACCTGCAATCAATTTTGAACAAAGATATAAGCTACTTTGATATGGAGGCGAGGGACGAGAATGTAGTTTTTCGCATTTCAAGTGACATAGTTCTCGTTCAAGACGCCATAAGTGAAAAGGTGCAACCTTGTAGAGTGTTGGGAAGAGCTTTTAAAATTTGTAAATTATCAATGCCTTGGTTGTCATTCTTATGCGTTAGTTGTTGAAAACTTATGCTCTCTTTTATCCAATCTTTGCAGATAAGCCACTGCATAAGGTACTTGTCGCAATTTGTGGTTGGATTTGCAGTGGGGTTTATATCAGTGTGGCAGTTGACACTTCTAACTCTGGCTGTAGTACCATTAATTGTTATCGCCGGAGGGGCGTATGCAGTAACGATGTCGACTTTGTCGAAGAAGGGAGAAGCAGCTTATGCTCAAGCTGGTAAAGTTTCTGAAGAGGTGATTACATATTTTCTTCCTATCAAGAACAAATTCTTTTGTTCCATTTTTGTTTTTTTCTTTCTTCCCCCTAAGGCAACATTGGTGTTGTTTCTTGTGTGCTTTTACCAGGTGATATCTCAAGTGCGCACAGTTTATTCCTTTGTGGGAGAGGAAAAGGCTGTGAAAGCATATTCTCAAGCTCTTAATTCTGCTCTTACCCTTGGCAAGAAAAGTGGAGTTGCAAAAGGACTAGGAGTTGGTTGTACCTATGGCATTCTGTTTTGTGCCTGGGCATTTCTTCTGTGGTATGCAGGCGTACTTGTTAGGCACCAAGTCACCAATGGAGCTAAAGCATTTACAACCATCATCAATGTTATATTCAGTGGATTGTGAGCTCCTACCCATTTCTCCTTGAATTGTATAGGATCAGATTACACAATCTTTTTATGTTTTAATGGTGGCTTTCTTTTTACTTCCTTAGTGCACTAGGCCAAGCAGCTCCAAGCATCGGAGGGATTGCCAAAGGTCAAGCTGCTGCAGCTCACATCATAAGAATCATTAAAATGGATGCCAACTCTGCCAACAAGGCCGATGATGGACTAATTCTATCTGAAGTTTCTGGTCACGTTGAATTCTGCAAGGTCTCATTTTCATACCCTTCACGCCCAAACATGGTGTTTGATGAACTCAACCTCTCTATCGGTGCTGGGAAGACTTGTGCAATCGTAGGCCCAAGTGGGTCTGGAAAGAGCACCATCATCTCAATGGTTGAGCGTTTCTATGAACCCATGTCAGGTAATCCTCCACCCAAAATTTTTACCTCAATTTCCTACCAAGAAATATTTGGTCAGCTAATTGTTGGTAATGCTCACTTAGGGCATATACTGTTGGATGGGCATAATTTAAGGACTCTTCAGATGAAGTGGCTGCGAAACCAGATTGGGCTAGTTAGTCAAGAACCAACTCTCTTTGCTACAACTATTTCCGAGAACATCTTATATGGAAGGCAAGATGCAGACATGGGCCAAGTTGTTGAAGCTGCCAAAGCTGCAAATGCACACTCTTTCATAGAAGCTCTACCTGATGGCTATGACACTAAGGTATAACATATAATTCTATGCATTGATTTTGATTTAAATTTTGCTTGTAGTGGTCAGGGAGTTACTGTTTTCTTATATAATTGAAGGTAGGAGAGGGAGGTACTCAATTATCAGGAGGGCAGAAACAAAGAATTGCCATTGCTAGAGCAGTGCTAAGAGACCCAAAGGTTCTACTCTTAGATGAGGCTACAAGTGCACTTGATGCAGAATCAGAACTTATTGTTCAACAAGCTCTAGAGAAGATTATGCTGGGAAGGACCACCATTATTGTTGCACATAGATTGTCCACAATCCAAAATGTCAATACAATATTTCTTGTGAAGAATGGCAGAGTCATTGAAACAGGGACTCACTCAGAACTGATAGCCGTGGATGGGGAATATGCAAGTCTTGTGAATTTCCAAATCATGCTGAGAAACGAATCAAAGACACCAGAGTAATCAACTACCTTTATTATTATGATATGATGTGGTTGTAACTTCTGATGCCATTGAAGTTTAAAAATTTGCACAGGGATTCTTCATCAAGGCCTAAGCATTCTGAAGTTGAATCACAGATGAAAGCTGTAACAAAAACTGAGTTAATGGGTCGGAAGAGCGAAATATACAAGGATCACTTAGATCAATCTAAGATGGTTTCACCGTCATATGTTGGTAAACTGATTAGATTGAACTCCCCAGAGTGGCCATATGCATTGCTTGGGTCCTTGGGAGCCATAATGGCTGGCATTGAAGGCCCTCTATTTGCCTTTGGAATCACTCATGCCTTGACTATGTTCTACTCCCATGACAAGCAACACATGAAGCAAGAAATCACAAGAATCTGTTTTGTGTTCATTGCAGCAGCTTTCGTTACCGTTCCTATTTATCTATTACAGCAGTACTTCTACACCTTGATGGGGGAGAGAGTCACCACAAGAGTGCGCCTCCTCATGTTCAAATGTTTGTATATAAACGCTTCTTTTTATCCTGATTGAAGTTTGCTTATGTTGATTAATTTGTGATTTTGGGGTTTTTTTTGCAGCTATGCTTAGGAATGAGATTGGATGGTTTGATCAGGAAGAGAACAGCAGTGGCTCCTTGTCATCGGTCTTGGCCTCTGATGCTACACTTGTGAGAAGTGCACTTGCTGATCGGTTGTCAACCATAGTTCAGAACTTGTCTCTCATTCTTGCAGCTTTTGTTATTGCATTTATCCTCAATTGGCAATTGGCTGCTGTAGTCATTGCAACTCTCCCTCTCATTGTCAGTGCAGCCATTGCTGAGGTATGTACTGAGCACCTATCTCTGGTTTAAGCAGAACATGTAGGTGCAATCAAGATAAGAATTGATAAATGTGTGTATGTTTGTGATACATGCAGCAATCTTTTCTGAAGGGATTTGGAGGTGATTATACCCGGGCTTATTCGCAAGCAACCTCCATAGCAAGGGAAGCAATAACCAACATAAGAACAGTTGCCTCCTTCAACGCCGAAGACAAGGTAGTAGCACAGTTCTTGCAGGAATTGAACAGGCCGAACAAGCAAGCGTTTGTACGTGGGCATATCTCAGGTTTTGCATACGGATTGACACAATTTTTTGCGTTTGGATCATATGCACTGGGCCTGTGGTACGCATCAGAGCTCATCAAGCAGAGGAAATCCAACTTTGGTGATCTCATGAAGGCGTTCATGGTGCTGATCATCACAGCATTTGGGGTGTCCGAGACCCTTGGCCTAGCACCTGACATTGTGAAAGGATCCCAGGCCTTGGGGTCAGTTTTTAGCATCCTAGAGAGGAAGACAGAGATAGATGCCAACGACCCGAGTTCAGAAATGGTCCTGGAAATGAGAGGTGAGGTTGAGTTCAAGAACGTGTCATTCGCCTACCCTGCCAGGCCTACCATCACTGTTCTTGAAGGGCTTAGCTTCCATGTCATGGCAGGGAGAAGCCTGGCCTTGGTGGGCACAAGCGGGTCAGGGAAGAGCTCTGCCATTGCACTTATGATGAGATTCTACGACCCTACCTCCGGTGCAGTTCTGATCGATGGGAGAGACATAAGATCACTGAACTTGAGATCACTGAGGCTCAAAATGGGACTAGTCCAGCAAGAACCAGCTTTGTTTTCCTCCACAATCTATGAAAACATCAAGTATGGGAAGGAGGGAGCTTCGGAGGTGGAGATCATGAAAGCGGCAAGAGCTGCCAATGCTCATGGGTTCATAAGCCGAATGCCCGAAGGCTACCACACCCAAGTTGGCGAGAGAGGAGCTCAGCTCTCTGGCGGGCAAAAGCAGAGAGTGGCCATTGCCAGAGCTATATTGAAAGACCCTGCAATCCTTCTCCTCGATGAGGCAACGAGTGCATTGGACACAGCCTCTGAGAAGGTGGTTAAAGAAGCTCTCGATGCTCTAATGGAAGGCCGAACTACCCTGGTTGTCGCCCATCGGTTGTCAACGATCCGGGACGTGGATGAGATTGTGGTGTTGCAGAGAGGGAAAGTTGTGGAGAGTGGAACTCACAGTGAGCTCATCAATGGTGTTGATAGTGTTTATAGTCAGTTGGTTAGTTTGCAACAGAAAAACCAGTCGTAGATTTGAAGCAAAATTGTTAAAATGTTTCATAACATTCATTGTTATATAACATCATAGAATAAGTAGTATAGAGATGTGATTGCTAATAGAGCATAAATTAAGAATGTCTTAATGTAATAAGTGATATAATTCATTAGTTTCAAACATTTTTATGTACTTGCTATGTCTGGTTATGAAGCAGAACAAAGGATGTCTGTTGTCCATAGCCGTCAGTAATGTAAGTTTCATTTTTTGTTCTCTTGGTTTTCTTTTATAACATGTCAATTTGGAGAGTAATACTATTCTCACCAATTAATGAGTTAAGATTGCTAATAATATTCACATCGACTACCTTTGCTTTGCCATACAGGCCAATTTCTGACACTGATTGAACTTGTTGTATGCATGTCAAGCTAGACTAGTAGAAAAAGCAGAGAAGACAGACAAGTCTGCAAACAGGAAAGACATTCTAAAATCTGATCTATGTAATTGGATTAAAGAAACCAATATACCACCAGGCCAACCGACAAACCAGGAAGAAGTGTTGTCATTCCCTCGTTTACAACTGCAAAAACTGGCATTCGCTCTACGTCTATACATACAGCTTTGCCCCTCCACAATAATAAGAAGCTGGCCATGCTACGTACTAGCAACAAGAACCATGCACAATATTAGCAAATGCCACCCCTACGTAACCAACCAAAAATCTGCTCACCATCCATGCCAATCAAAGACTCATCTCCCATTTCGGCCCTTTCCTCCACCCCACACCCCCATCTCTCCCCAATTTCTCAACCACTCCCTCTTATGAGGGGCCTCTTGATGTTGCTAACATGATCTGTTATAGCACCCGCCCTTTTTCCTGCGTCCAATTTGCACCACCGTTACTGGATCCCCTGCTTCCCTCCTCTCCTTCCTTGCGTGCATACATGCAATAACACTTGGTTAAACAAGGAGGAGATCAATATCGACGTTTTTTTTTTATTCGGAGGATGTGGTGCCGATTAGCCATGCAGCAATGGAGATTTGATGATGTGGGTCTCCTGCTCAAGCTCTTGTGCGTTGCATTGTTGGCCGGCGAGGCCGTCGGCCATGGCCACAAGACAAAAGGGGTCACCTATGATGGGCGGTCACTCATCATCAATGGGAGGAGGGAGCTTGTCTTCTCTGGTTCTATTCATTATCCTCGTAGCCCCCCAGAAGTAATTGATCATAATTTGGTCTTGATTTGTTCGTGATTGATCATAATCTCTCCGTTTTTTTTTATGATTCTGATTGGGAAATTTGATGGGATGATGATCAGATGTGGCCGGAGATAATCCAGAAGGCCAAGCATGGTGGGATCAATTGCATCCAGACCTATGTCTTTTGGAACGTACATGAACCTGTACAGGGCCAGGTATACCGTACTATATACATGTCCTTTTACAGATTGATTATAAGTTTATATACACATGAAATCTGACAGTGTTAATGGTATTTTATCTTGTTACAGTTTAACTTCCAAGGGAACTATGATCTGGTGAAATTTATCAGAACAGTGGAAGAGGCCGGACTCTGGGTGAACCTTAGGATTGGTCCTTTCATTGAAGCCGAATGGAATCATGGGTATGTTTTCATTTTATCTCAAAAACATGATATGAAGTTGATTATTCATTTTTATTAATGTTGTCTTACAATTTCATCTGAAAATGAACTGTTTTGTGTGCTCAGAGGGTTCCCATATTGGCTAAGAGAGGTCAACAACATTACATTCCGAACAGATAACGAGCCATTTAAGGTGCTAGAACATCCCAAGAAATTTCCTTCAACAGAAAATTAAATGGTTGGGTTACTGTAAATTTTTATCTGATCTATGTCTATGTGCAGTACCACATGGAAAAATTCACAAAAATGATAGTTGATATGATGAAGGAGGAAAAACTATTTGCTTCACAGGGAGGCCCCATTGTATTATCACAGGTAATTTGATTGATCTTCCCATCAAAGTGAATGTAATAGCCAATGATAGTAGATGGTAATTGTAAAAGATTTGTTGAGCAGATTGAAAACGAATACAACAACATCAAGGCTGCTTTCAAGGAAGAAGGAGATAGGTATGTTCAATGGTCAGCGAAAATGGCCGCAAGCTTGAACACAGGTGTTCCATGGATCATGTGCAAACAGTGGGATGCCCCTGATCCTGTTGTGAGTGTTTTCTTTATCAATGCTAATTTTTCTAATTGATAATAGTACACGTGATGCAAAAACCAATGTTTTTATATGTAATACTTGACCAGATCAATGCATGCAATGGAAGGAACTGTGGTGATACTTTCACAGGTCCAAACAAGCCATACAAACCTTCTCTCTGGACCGAGAACTGGACAGCACAGTAAGATTGGTTTAACCATCTAAACCTACAATTGCTTTCAGATTATGTGAAGCTAACTCTGTAAATGGTTTGATGTCTATGCAGGTATAGAGTGTTTGGTGACCCACCATCACAAAGATCAGCAGAGGATCTGGCTTTTGCAGTGGCTCGTTTCTTCTCCAGAAATGGCACTCTTGTTAACTATTACATGGTACCATGATCAGCTTCATATTTGTCATTTTCCAATTAGCAATCGATAGAATATAGTTCTCGAGTTTAATAAAGTTTATTGTTCTTTGTTTTTGCTCTAAAATCAGTACTATGGTGGAACAAACTTTGGAAGAACAACCTCCTCCTTTTCTACTACTCGCTACTATGATGAAGCTCCTCTTGATGAATACGGTTAGATTTGGTGAATAAACAAGATTTTCACATCTTGGGTTTGTAACAAAAAGAACAGACTCAATTTTTGCGTTTGAATCAACTTTGTTTTTGTGTGCATCCAGGTTTGAACAAAGATCCCAAATGGGGTCATCTGAAAGACCTTCATTCTGCTCTTAGGCTTTGCAGGAAGGCTTTGCTTTGGGGACAGCCATCTTCCATTACATACAGCACGCACATAGAGGTACAAAACTAGATGTATTTTCACCGTTAAAAGAATATGGCACCAAGCCATATTTGAGAAGAAATTGAACTGTATAATGGCTAGAAGGTTTATTTGATGAAGGCTATATGTTTCAGGCCCGTGTGTATAAGAAACCAGGGACACAAATCTGTGCAGCATTCCTGGCCAACAACCACACTAGGAAAGACAAATACATTACCTTCAATGGGGAGCAATATTATCTGCCTCACAAATCCATTAGCATCCTACCAGACTGCAAAACTGTCGTATACAACACACAAAGAGTACGTTCATTCTAATGTAAATCTATGGATCAGCAATGAACTGATCAGATCAAGTCTTTGCTTTTGGAATTTAGAATTTACAGCAGATCACAACCATGTTTTTTATTTCTCTGAAACAGGTAGTTTCTCAACACAGTGCAAGAACTTTTGTAGAATTGGAGGACTTTAGCAAGGGTCACAACTGGACAATGTGGCAAGAACAAATCCCCAATGTGAAAGATTGTGATTTGAAGTACCCTGGTTGCTTGGAACAGTACAACACTAGCAAGGACACATCAGACCATGTCTGGTACACTACCAGGTATTTATATGTCGATTCAATTCATTTGTTTGCTGTTGTTGGTTATCATATATCAATCTAATATCATTATGAAATCTCATTTTTATTCACCAATATAGTTTGCACCTTGATGAGGATGACTTGCCAAGACGCAAAAGCCTTCTCCCGGTTATTAAAATATTCTCACTTGGTCATGCCATGCATGCCTTTGTCAACCATATGTATGTTGGTAAGAAGATGAGAAGCATTTTCTTCTAGTAAATTATCAATCATTTTTACCTCGGGAAGTGCTTGACAAACACTTGTATGGTATTAATAGGGTCTGAGAAAGGTGACAACATTGATAAGACCTTCAAGTTCAGTAAGGCAGTAGAATTGAAGCCTGGTGTCAACCACATTTCTCTCCTTAGCATGACAGTTGGATTACCGGTAGCTAGACACTTCTTGATATCAATCTCAATAAAACATATGTATCTTTCACAATTTCATTGTTTTAGATGATATA